>QQZM01000035.1:88150-220680 GCA_013365045.1 Geotrichum candidum | reverse complement strand
GAGAATTCGGCGCCATCGAACGTCTGAACTCATTGCGCGCGCTGACACCGCTACTTTGCCAGTCTCATAGAGACAAACACCTTTGAAATTTCATGTCTTCTTTGTATATCGTTTTGTTTTGTAATTTTATGTAACTATTTAATGTAAGGACAATAAACTGATTATCTATCTATCTTCTTTGTATGTCATTTTGTTTTGTAATTTTGTATGTAACTATTTGATGTAAGGACAATAAACTGATTACCTATCTATCTACCATAGAGACAGATGTTTTTGTTATGAAATCTGAAGAACAGTTTAAGACGGCGTGGGGGGTTAGGTTTCTTCAAATTTTCTTTATGAAGAAATTCATGTTTTATAATTTCGTGTAACTATTTAATGTAAGGACAATAAACCGATTATCTATTTACCTTACATCAAATAGTCACACAAGAAAGTATAAAAACAAAATGACATACAAAGAAGAAGACATGGAATTTGAAAAAAAAAAAATGTTTTTCCTTTCAGGGCCAATTCCTATATTACTTATCGGTATCACGCTGGTCATGCAATTCATTCAAGATTATATGTCCGACTTACCATTGGTAAGCCACGTTTATAAGAATATTCAGCCATATACATTGCTCTTCATTATTATATTCAAAACTTCGTTACAACCACACATCATTAAGACTTTGTTTATAATATCGCTGGCAATCAATGCAATCGTGGATCTTAATGACACTTATGAACGTTGTAACATAAAGGGCGAAAATAACGCTGACCTGCTGCGGAACTGCGCGTTACCTATATTCGCCTCATTCGCCTCAGTAATGTTAGTGGGTATATGCTTACACATCTGCATAAGCGGGCGACATAATGAACAACGCTTACCAAGGAGCTTAGATGAAGTTAATGGCCCCGTGTTGAAGACTTAACACTTTATCTCTACCCATAACCCACCCTTATCTGACAGTAAAATCAGCATACCACAAACTAGAAGCCAGCATTATACGGCGTTCCAATGGAGGTTCAGGATAGCAGATTAAGACTTAAGTTATGACCATGTCGTGGATTACGGGTTTAGCACCATCGTTGGGCATAACGAAGTCCATCTGCTCTTTGTTATAATACAGAGATCTGAGACGTTTATATGAGCATCACCTATATAAATGTGTTAAATAACGCAATGTTGAAACGTGGCCTAAAGTGCGTGCGACCAGACTAAACATGAGATATAAACCATAAGAGCAAATAGTTTAAAGACAAAAAAGAGGAGAATTTTTTCAAATATTGGATAAAACACCACTGCAGGTTTAATGATATGGTCATAGGGCTACCAGACTTTGTTGAAGTTGAGATTAACAGGTAAACTATCGACAAACCTGTCAATATACAAAATATCATTACTCATTATGAAATACTAATATGCAGGGCAATTGCACAAATGGTGTCGCGACTAGACCATCCTGTGGACTGTAAGGTTATTGAGCACTCTACTGCCTACAAGGAACTAAAAATTATATTATGGGTATTTTGCAAAAGTATCATTAGTCAAGACGGCTTCTTACAAATAATAGATAGAAAATCAGTTTATTATCCTTAGATCAAATAGTTACAATAAAATTATATATCAATGATATACAAAAAAAGACATGAATTTCAAAAGTGTGATTAAAGTGAGTACTATTGTAGTATTTTTATTTTATGAAAGATAGATAGATTGGTATGTGGATAGGCTTCTCAGTAGCCACAGCAGGTACTGGAACAAATAAATATACATTAACATCACAGTGTGAAATAAAAAGAATTAGTATCTGCGTCCTGGACTCCGATCACGGTAGTCACGGCGGCCCTTGTCACGACGGTCGTCCGGGCCACTCTTAAAATCCCGGCGGTCTCTATAGTTATCCTTCCGGGGTCCGCTGCTACCGTAGTCCGATGACCGCCGGTCACCGCCGTCAAACTGCCTACTGACACCACCGCTGTTGCTACTAGAGTACCTGTCGCTGCCGCCACGGCGGGAAGCGCCGCCTCTGAAGCCGCCGCGTACTCCACTACTACTACCACGGAAACTGCCCCCACGCTCTGAAGAACCGCTGTAGCCATCGCTGCGCTGGCTACGGAGCAATGGCTTGGGCTTGGTGTAGTGACGCCCGCCCAGACCGCCGCCCAGTTTAGCTGGTTTCCACGATTTCACCGTTCGTCCACGCTCCACATCTACTAGAATCTTGCGGCCCTTGATTACTAGTCCATCAGCACCATTATATGCCGCTAAAAACGCGTTAGAACAAAAGAAAAAGAAAAAAGACAGATAATAATCTTTAACAACAAATAGAAAATCATATGCAGTAACATACCTTTGAGATCACGTTCACGTTCAAACTCAATGAATGCGTAGCCCCGCGACTTGTCCGAGTCCTTCTCGCGTACTACGCGAATCCGCTCAATAGGGCCGTACCGCGAAAACTCCTTCTCAAGATCACTCTCGACAACGTCGTAGCTGAGCCGCGCCACAAAAAGCGTGCGGTACGCGTTTCCGCGGATTTGTTTATCCGACAAGGGATCCCAAGCCTGCGTCCGCTCTGCGAGCTTCTGCGCGTTGCGCACAGCCTTCTCACGTTTTGCGCGCTGTTGTTTCTCATACCACGACTCTGTCGGTGTGTATTTCGGATCTGGCTTGTTCAGGAGCTCTACATACTGTGCCACTCCCGAGATCGCGGGTGTCGCGCGCTTTCCAGGCTCAGTGTCTGATGGTGGCAGGAATTTCAGCGGCGGTCGTGGCGCAAAGAGCTCAGCAATGTGTGATGGCAGCTTGCTAACGTCAGTCTAAAAAAAAACCAATTAGCATTAGTAACAACAAGAATTAAAATTGACCCCAGCATATGAACATGTGATAACTTACCATGCTTTTGTGTTTCTTGTCTATAGATGTTGTGTTGGAAATATCCTACTTTGGTCATTTTATGTGGAGGAGTGAAAGGATTTTCTTGTAATTGTTTTGGGACAAAGCTTAAGACTTAAGACTTGTATATAAGTGCTACAAGGAGAATACTTAAGTTGAACCATTCTATAGCGTAACCGAGTCAAAAAATAAAATAAAATAAAATAAAATAAAATAAATCGTGAGAATACATGGAATTTATTTTAAAAGCTATTTACAAGACCAAGGATAAAGATGAAAAGGTCAAAAGTTACACATTAGGTGGGAATAGAAGTGCACCGATCTGGCCGGGTCTCTCGACCGCCAGGATGTCATAATTGTTAGCAGCAATCTCCTATAGACAGTAAGTTAGCAACAGTCCTGTTTACAAAGAACACAATAATCCAGTACATACAGTTGTCGAGAGCTCGATTTGAATTCCTAGTGATGTGATAATCTTGCGAGTGTCCGGCGTCAGTAGTCGCGATTTCTTGCCCAGTCCGACGACAAGCAGCTCGGGCTTGGGGTGCACGACTTCCAAAACACCCAGTATCTTTTCTGAAATGCTTACAAAACCACGGTCAAGACCAGTAACGGCGCCAGGCTCGGAGAGGTCAATCTCGAACGCCTCAGTACCGAGCAGCATGAGCGCGAGCGGCTTGTTGACTGGGTCATCCGTAATCACACGCACACCCGACGTCAGCCGGAAACCGTTGTGCAGCACCACTTCAACGGTGTTCGCAGGCATCGGCAGCTCGTTGTAGATATCAAAGTCCGAAATGTTGCCTGTACTCAGACGGTCAGTTTCCTCGTGTGATAGTTTGGGCCGCGAAGGGAGCGTGGGTCTTAACTTCATTGATTTGATTGATCTGGTGGTCTGAAAAGATGCCGACACTGGCACCCGGAAATTTCTTGGCCGCAATAGTCTATACATTGTTGTTTATTGTTGTTTATTAGTTCGTAAGGCGTGTAAATGATGTTCTTGTCGCAAAGAAGAAGAGAGAAAAAAAAAAGGTCTCACTATGTTAGTATCGTCCCTGAGACTTTGGAAACAAAGCGCGTTCTAGCGGAGAGAAGAAACTAAACTTACCCTGCACGACCTTTTTTCAAAAAAAAATTGTCAAATCAAAACCATCTCTTTTTTTTCACCTTTTTTTTTCCATCCCTCCAAATCCTTTGCTCGACCTACATCGCTAGTCCAGGACTGCCCAAACACACATATATATTTATTAGAAATGACTGTCAAGCTCGCTCAGTTTATCAAGCCTGTTGTCAAGAACGGCGTTGGCTCTTTTGTTTTGCCTGTAAGTAGCCTTCACTTTTGCTTGGTATGTTCCCAAGAACGCTTTCTAACGCCCACTGTCCTCTAGTGCAAGAAGATCACTCTCCAGTACTGCAACTGGGGCGGCAGCTCCAACGGCATGAGACAGCTCCTTTCCACACAGATTAAGTCTGTTGCCGCGAAGTACCCCGACGTTGAGTTTGTTCTTAAGAAGAAATCCGGCCACCCTACAATCACCGGCGAGTACGGTGTGGGCAAGACCCAAACTGTGTCCGTGAGGAACGCGACGCCGGGTCAGATTAAGGACCAAATCGAGTTCATTCACGACAACAGAGGTAACAACCCCAAGAAGTACAAATACCCTACCAAGTCGACAAATGAATCTGTTAGAGGTGTTTGGTCGCCATTCCACACCAACCCCGATTTCCGTTTCAAGATCTAAAAACCCCTCCAGCAACCTCCAACACCTTTTCCCCCTTTTACTATACGATTTTCACGAATTTACTGTCAGCCAGCACCCTCTCAACCATCGCATCTGATACACTGTACATATAATATCGAGCTTTCTGATGTAATCTCTATTTGAACAATTCTGTTTTATTTCTTTTTAAATTTCATGTTAAAAACACAAACGTCTACTCCCTGAGCGACGTGCCCTGCACTCTTCTCTTCTTTTTAGAACCCACTGCAGACGACAAGCCCGAGTTGGGATCAACCTTGGTCAGGTCACGGCCAGCGTTGTCAAGATCCTTGACCTTGTAGACTCTTACTAGCCAGTTCTCAGATGAGAACACCTCCTCAAGCGTGTGGAGTTCGACATTTTCTTCAATGACTTGCTGTCGGACTCTGTCCATGTTTGAATTCTGGCCAAAGGCTTCATTAAATCTGTAGTAGGACATCTTGTACATGAGCGACTCGCGCATGGTTTTGGTGGCTTCCTTGTCCACTCTGTATTCACCCTTGGGTGTAAAGAAATTGCGTTCTGACACCTCTTCGGGCCAGATGCCTTGCGAAATACGAATCATCCACAAGAACTTGTTAATGTCATCACCGGAGTAGCCAATGATACCACCGAAAACAATGAGAATGTAGTCCACGTCATGTTGGCGCAGAATTGGGTATGCCTTCTCTTCGCTGGTGGCCATAGCTTTACCAACAGTAGCAATATGCGTGTTGTTCCAGGTATTGTTATCAACCAGAGTGGTACGGTCAGCCATACCACCAATCTGATAACCGTAATCCCACCAGGACATAACCTTTGCGTCCTCGGCAGTGTTCATGCGAAGCCAGTAGTAGGCCTCACGGAAATCATCAATAAGGAACATTGAGCCATCAGGTTTGGAAGAGGCTAAAACGACAGAAGGAGAGGAATAGGCATTGGAAGTGACCCAAGTGCAGTGTGTAACAAACAAGAACATGTAGCCGACAAAGGTTAACAAGACCAGGAACTTAGCCAAGATGGGTTTGATAAGACCATTTGTATTGATGGAGCTGAAGAAACTCTTGCCCTTAGTACTGGTATTAACGGTTTTGGAGACATCATCAGTGGCCTCGTTAGAGTCATCACTAAACTTCACGTACTCAGTGAAGTCACCATAAAGGTCAAAGAGAGAAGAAATGGCAATGGCACCAGTGATACAGATGACTGGGGTAAGAGTAAGCATCAGACGGACCATGACACCAGCAAAGTACGAGCCAAGAATACTGTAGATGATGATGAAAACATGTTCGTCTCTCAGTTCCTGGATAACCAAGTAGACACCAGCAGGGAACAGCCAGATCAAGAACGAGGTATCGAAAAAGAACGAGGGCCATGCAGTCGGCTGATGTTCAGAGACGGAGGCAATAATGGGAATGTGAATCTTAGCGTAATCGGTATCCCAGAGTGAGTAGAATCTACCCGTCCATGGGGCAATAACACCAGTGACAGTCAAGAGAACAAGACCAGCAATACCAATGGTAAAGATAGAAATAGAAGCAGTGATAGCAATGGTGCGGAAGTTCTCAGAGGGAACCTGAGCTCTGATGTGCTCAGCAAAGGCCACAAGCTGGAGCAGCCCAAAAACGCCAAGAGCAGCCATGTGCTCAGAAGATCTGATGGGCAGGAAACCTACGAAAGGAATCTGCATAGAGGCAAGAGTGCCAATTGCGTACCAAGCACAGTAAGACACGTAAAGTCTGTTGTTGTATCTACCCATTAGCAGCAGAACAAAGACATGAAGAGGGATCAGGTTAGTGATAAAAACATAGCCACCCCAAGCTGAAACCATGTAGAAGTAGAAGACAGCGCACAGAGCACCCCAAAAGGCAGATCCGAGCTTCAATGCCTTGATCCAAAGGTAAAAGGTGAACATGAGCAGGAAAATGGCAATGGCCTCATTATCATACGAGCCAGCAACTGAACGAGAAATGTAGCCAGGGGCAATTCCAACAAAAATTGCAGAGAGTAAACCGGCAGTCTCATTCTTCATTTCCTTGGTAAACAAATAAGTGACGAGCGCAGTAAGGGCCGAAAAACCGGGGGCGAGCAAAACACAAATATTTCTAATGTCGATGGGGAGAGCCAGAAGACTGAGAACACGATGGATGACAGCTGAAGTTACCATGAGACCGGGATATAAAGTACCACCAGTAACTCTGCCAAGGGGGTACCAAGTTTTGTCATCAAACCAATTCAAGAACGAATTGAAATTATTGGACACGAGGTACTTGGTAGCTCTAAAGTTAAACCAAGGATCGAACTCGTGAATTATGCTCTCGAATCGAATAACGGAGAAAAGTCTCGATGAGATGGCCGCACCAGCAATGGTGATGAAGATAATACCCTTCAGCAGCAATCTGATGTTCTCGACGGTGCCAGCACTGATTTGGAGCGAGTTAGACATGATGGTGATGAAGGAGGTGTTAAAAAAAACAAAAAAAAAGGGTGAAGTCGCGGAAGTGAGACCGATTAGACAATAAAGTAAGCCTTAGGTGAAGTCCTGAGAGCCAATTGTCAAAAATAAGTAACGCAGATGCAAGTTCTGATTCTGACTCGCTAAAAGCCTTTGTGGAGTTTCTACGCGATTGAGGAACTAATCAGGAACTGACTGGCGATAGAGCGAAAGGGTCAATTAGATGAAAAAGAATCAAGAAGACGAACGTGGCATAGGAGATGAAAATTAGGGTTAGGTTTGAATTATAATTAAGTTAGTATATGATACTTAATATATATGATATGTAACATCGGCAATATTATATAACCATACCTTGGTTTTCAGAATAGGTTTAGAGACATAGTGCATAAATTTAGTTGTCTTAAAAGGAATTGAATACAATTCTAATCCAATTTCTGTTCAATAAAACTAGCACTTGGATTTCACTCAGGGTTCAAAGTCATTATATTTTTCTAACATTTTATAGTTACGTAACAAATAATAAAACATTAAACTAAGATAAAAAAAAAAAGATGCTCTTTATCTTATAACTTTTACTTTCTAATCGCATTTTATTGTACCAATGCTCCCATGAAATCATTTATTTACTGAAAAAACCAGGGCTAACACTAGGCAGACCTATAATATAGATTGAGTCCAGTACAATCTTAATAAACTGCTCTAATAAGAAGCCAAATAAAGGGCCTCGGGGAGTCCGAGAACTTGATCACCACCTGAAGACCCTTGAGATCCATAAAAAAGTTTAGATGGTAATATTTGCTACATATTTTCTCCAGATACAACTCTATATAGGATGTAAAAATACATTTTCCAGACAATTATAAACCACGACAGCAATTACTCACAAGAATGAAATAATTTTGAGTATTCTAGTGACATCTAGTTACTCGGGATATGGCGGGGTGCTATCTCAATGGAGGCTTTCGGTACTGAGAAAGTAACCACCCTAAAGCTTTCTTTAGCTGAAGAAAAAAAATAGTATAAAACCATTGTAGTAGTTTCAAATCTAGAGCACTTTTAACTAGCTTTGAGATTATTATTATTATTGTTCTTAATTTTTTTTTTTGGGCATTAAAAACTACGGATAGTTCCTAGGATCTTCTGTAGATTGTACCATGGACCTTTGTACTTTGGGTTCAGATATCGAACAAATAATTGTCCAACCAATCTGTTTCATCATGTGACAAGTGCTTTAAAACTTGAATCTTGAGAGAAACACTCAACAAATTAGGGTTGGGGTATAGGGCTTTATAGCCCTAGCTGTAACATAAATTGCCTAATTTGTTAAGAAGACCACATAGTTCACAAGAAAAAAATTTTCCACGTAAATCTCTGAACAGGGTGGAAATGTGCGAGGGATTGGGAAAATTCCAACCCTCCCTCTGAATATACCTGAAATCACCGCCGACCTCCAGCAGCCGTCATTTTCATTCGACAAATCTATCAACAGATATCACAATGAAGGTAGGATCAGATCCCCCTATATATGACTCTCATGTTAGGCTGTTATTAGATACAACGAAAAGTGCGTTTGGTATTGATTTTGCTATTTTGTCGACCCCCGTTGTTATAAATTTACGACTTGCTTTCGACTATGATCGTGATGTGAAATGTTAGCTTGGCCAGCCGGTCTGAACAACACCTCCGCCAGATGAGACTATATATTGTCAGGACTATTGTAAAAACGATTTATTGCTATTTTTCGACACTTGGTTTTATTGTCATGGGGATTTCGACTTTTAAAGGTGATGCTCGTTATGTAGATGCTGTGAAAAAAATTTTCACGGACAACTCATACCGCCCACTCATTTGCATAGATATCCCAACCTTCAAGATGCACTTCAATACCACGCTTATGTTGTTATTTTTTACATTTTAACCGAGAAATTTATGTCAGTTTTCATTTTCTAACTGTTTGTTTTTTTATAGCTCAACATTGCCTACCCCGCCAACGGCACTCAAAAGCTCATCGAAATCGATGACGAACACAAGGTCCGCATCTTCTACGAGAAGAGAATGGGTCAAGAAGTCGAGGGTGACTCCCTCGGTGACGAGTTCAAGGGTTACGTCTTCAAGGTTACCGGTGGTAACGACAAGCAGGGTTTCCCCATGAAGCAGGGTGTCCTCCACCCCACTCGTGTCAAGCTTCTGCTTGCCAAGGGTCACTCTTGCTACCGTCCCCGCCGCACTGGTGAGAGAAAGAGAAAGTCTGTCCGTGGTTGCATTGTTGGTAACGACATTGCTGTCCTCTCCCTTGTTGTTGTTAAGCAGGGTGAGTCTGACATTGCTGGTCTGACCGACACCTCTGTCCCCAAGAGACTCGGCCCCAAGCGTGCCAACAACATTAGAAAGTTCTTCAACCTTACCAAGGAGGACGACGTCCGCAAGTTCGTTATCCGCCGTGAGGTTGTCAAGGGTGACAAGACCTACACCAAGGCTCCCAAGATCCAGCGTCTTGTTACTCCCCAGGCTCTCCAGCGCAAGAGACACCTCAAGGCTCTTAAGCTCAGAAACGCCCAGGCCCAGAAGGACGCTGCTGCCGAGTACGCTCAGCTCCTTGCCCAGCGTCTTGCTGAGAAGAAGGCTGAGAAGGCTGAGATCAAGAAGAGAAGAGCCTCTTCTCTTAGAACCGCTTCTACTGCTTAAAATATAAGGATGTAATGATAAAGTAGTAAAAGAAACATGATAATAAAATGGGGTCATGCTCAGACATCTATCTGATAACGTAGAATGGTAAAGTTTCTAAATGTTTACACTATTCCCTAGGTCTTGTTTGGCGTTCAAGTCTGCCATTTGACCTAGCAATTTTTATGGAAGTGTAAGTAGAATTCGGGGGTTAGATTCTAAGGTAAACTACTATACCTAATTTTAAAGCCAATCTAAAGATATGCATATACATATCCAACGCCACATTTAACAATAAATTACTGGCTAGCCAGTACGTTTATTGGACATGCCCACTTTTCGAGGCAACTTTATGGGGTATGATTGTAATAGGGGGATTATTACTGGTGATTGTAAGACTGCAAAGGAAGGATGAACTAAACCTAAAACCCTACAAATAGCCTCCCTTACGCTAGGTTGGATGTTGACCAAAACCCGTGGTAGAGTAACAGGTTTCAGTGGCCCAAAACCTCGTGTGAAGAAAAGAGGATCAAAACGTGTGCCTTTGGCATCCCTGCTGGATTATACTAAAAGATGTTGAATATAATTTTTTTTATTATAAAAACCAGATTAAAAGCAATAATACCAGCATCTTAAATCAGTCGGCTAATGATTGGATCCAGATACCAGTAATCTTCTGCTTTAAGTGTCTTGCATAGTATTTTTGACCTTGGCTTTTATCATCAAGCTAAAAATGTAGTTGTAATCTTCTTTTATCGCTGTTGAAAAACTAAAACTTGGCTTTTGAAAATGAAGAGAAAATCCAATCATTTTCTCAATATGTCGCAACTACTCAACTAAACCAAGAACATTTATAACCTGGGGGTATCACTACAAAGGATTTAAAACCTAATTTAATAAAAAAAAATTGCTTTCCCATTACCGATTGTGAACTAATATTATGAATGTTTGAAATAATATCAGGGAAAGGTTCGTGTTGAAATAAAAATCATGGGTTGAGATATGGTTTTTAAAAGATGATGGCACTCCTGGATGGACTGATAGTTTTAGCCGAGTCGTGAGAACTTATTTCTCTATACCATTTAAATCCCAATTCTAAGCACACCGAGAGCTGATACTAAAGCAGCTATTCAGAGGTTCTAGACATTTTTTTTTTTTAAATCAAATGAAATGCAAATTAGTTGCCGCCCACCGTGCTACTAAAAAAAGGGAGGAAAGAAAACCTGACTGCGATGAGAGGCTACAGCTGCACTGTAGCGGTCTGCCGGCGGCAGAATTCATATGGCAGCGCTTATCATTCCCTTCACATGTTGCCGTAAGGAGATCTCGTACTGCACATGAACGCTTAAGGCAACAGTATATATTATACCTGCTAGAAGAGGATAGAAGGTTAAGCTCAACCTGTACAGATAAGTAGCCGTATAGACTATGGACATGGTAATTGTACGAGTTTTAGCAAAAACAACAACAACAACAACAACAACAAACAAATAAACAAAAGTCTATTCAGTGGTTGTTTGGACAACAAGAAACTGCTAAAATTGTCTTTTATAGCTTGAAAGCTTTAGGAAATGACTTGTAACTGCAACACAAGGACATTGAGGCTTGAAAAGTGCTTGTCCAGTTAACACGAGAATGCTGATTTGTACAGGGGCCCCCCAGATGAATTAAAACCCGGTGTTGCTTCGCATCTAATGGGTTTGACCGACAGATTCTCTTTTATTTATTTTTTTGCTCATTCAGACATGGCACGCGGTTGAAGTGGCCAACTGCCACCCAAACTCAGCAGCGATGCCGGCCTCGGACGTGGGGGCGCGAGAAACTAGCAGGTTAACCAAGTGGAAACACAGTGGTTGGTGACACCAGTCTTGCCGTTGGCTCGTAGCCCTTCTCCTACCGCTTTTCACTTGGCAAGTTAAGCCGTGTGACTTTTTTTTTTTTTTTAAAAAAAACAAAAAAACAAGTTACTTTGTACCTAAACCACAAAATTACTCCCCCAAAACAAGACCAAAAGTGACCAAAAAAGAAACAAAACAGAAAAAAAAACAAAAAAAGAAAACAACGGTTGCGGGTTTTTTTTTTCCCGAGCCAAAGAAAAAAAAGAGTTAACCATAAAACTATTTTAGACCCTAATGAAACTACCACAGCAGATACTGAAAAATCTTTTGGTTTTTTTTTTTCCAAGCATGTATCACGAATACAGAGAGGAAATATCGCCGTTCCCATTTCCTAAACTGGCCGCAAAACTAGTTATTTTGACGAGTCCAGCTGTTTGTTTTCGTCTCCAAGACTGAAAATTTGTCGGTAACTGGAAATAGGGATGAACACGCGTTTGCTTAAATGAAGCATTTACTGAGGGGGCTTCCTTTTTTTTTATTAATTAAAAAAAAAAAAAAAAAAAAAACTAGCGGTAGTGGACACATTTCGGAATTCGGCCGCTGTCACCCACAGAATTTGTGGGTACACTAGGAACACCGGAGCCAGGGAAAGTAAGAATGCTATGGCTGTACTTGAAATTAAAGGTAGCAAAGCTGAATTAACGAATGGTTTGAAGGCAAAAGGATCTAGACCAAACCATTTTACGTGAATCAAAATTTTTTTCTGTTACAAAACTTTATTCTTTAATTTAAATCTGAGACTACGATCACTGGCAAAATGACTTGTTTCAGAGCAAATATGCTGGTACCTCTCGTACTTGGTAGCTACAAGCCATGATAATAAACTTGATTGATATTACCGTTTCAACACTCTCCATGAATTAGCTTACATCTGTCTGCTACTTGTGATTGTAGTTTGGGAGAATCCCCATTGGGTCTTTATAATTGACCGGATGTCAGGCCAGCGCCTAGCATTCTTCGACTCTGAGGTTTATATGTTGGTATTGGTCTAACGCTATTCACTAACATTTCTATATTAGCTTTCTAGAAGCAAATATGAGAAACTAATAAAGTTCCGATATGTTTGTGTAAACCACGGAGTAACTACGGAATGAGAGAAAACCTGTATAATAGGAAAAACCCTGATTCGAACAATGGAAAAATGTATTTGAGATATATTTGGATACAAAGATTTTCAAAACCCTGGTATTTACTTCTAGAAAGCTTTTTCTTGCTTTTTCCAATCTCTAAATGCACGCTCCTTATATTAGACATTGATAAAAAATAAAGCCTTTTTGTCACTGACACTCATTTCTTCTGTAAATTCTCATTTTATTGTAGTGTCTGGGTACGTAATTGCTGAGCTCAGGGTCCAGCCCAAATGAATTTTGTTAAGCTTATTTTTCGCTGGTGATATCTACGTATGTGCCAGAATATAAATCCATCAATAAAGCAGTGAGCTTGCTAAGGTAAGAATGCAGAAATCTGTATCCAATATCAGTCGCATTGACTTGGATTGCTGGTTACGCTTAAGTTTTGTTAGGATGAAGTCGGATGGGACGATGCTATACCTCGCGTAGTATACTTTAGTTGTTGTTGCAGATTCTTGCCATTGGCGATTATAGGGTTCCTGAAATCAGGAAGTTTCTTTCCGTTTCTTCCATTCATTCTCCCGCTCTAAAAGTAGACTGAAGCTCACACAACTATTGCTCAACTTGTGTGCTCAGTAGAAGACACTTTGTGTCATGGGACCTGCACCTAAACTCGTCCAGGGGTTGGTCACGGGACTTGGTTAGGAACCCATGATTGATAGCTGATATGTGGCTTCAGACACGTGACACTTCAGGATGAAGACAAATCCAACCCAAGCAAGTAACTCAGCCGTCTAACTTGATTTTGGGTTTATTCTTGTGGTTCTCGAAGAGTGGTGATAGTCGCCAGAATTGTCTAGCAAATTAATTTGATCAGTTTAGCAATCAAGTGCTAGGCCCTTGAATAAAAAAATTGAAAAGGAAAAAAAAAAGGAAGAAAAATAAAACCTTATTAGCCTCGACAGACACGCTCTTCTTACGAGTTGCTGAATGTTACTATATTGTGCTGGGTACAACATCAATGGTTCACGGGGACACAGGAATCTCCAAAAAAAAAAAAAAAAAAAAAAAAAAAAAATGAAAAAAAAGTTGGGTTAAGGAGCGGTTAGGAGTCACAGGAACAGCAATTGCATTTGCGAGGTGAAGATAGCCGATAGGGACCGATTGCACTACGGGGTTGATATGGAGCGCCAGTCGCCTTGACGATTTAACGGTGCATCAAAAACTGATGAAGGTATTATAATTGCCACCACGGCCAGGGCATTGTTTACTCCGCATTTAAACGTTTGTTTAATGATGATAGTAGGAGTTTTTTTTTTTTTTCCTGGTAAAAAAGAGTGGGATTTGAGAGGTATATAAAATAAAACACTGGTATCGGCGTAAGAGTTTATTCTTTTCTTTAATTTAGTTTTATTTTGTAACATTTGGGGAAAACAGACAGATTTGTTATTATTAGTATTGGCGGCTTTCTCTCGGGTTTGTATGGTGCGTCGGAGAGAACTCGGTGGTGAGAAAGCCGGGCTAGAGCCGTGCGGTAATTGGCTAAAGGTTCGGAGAAATCTCGGCAGCTGTAAATTTGACCGACAAGCGCGCCCACAAAACAAAAACAAAAAAAGGCGCGAAACTTAGTTGGACACAAACATTCGCCGGTGGTTGCTAATACTGGTAACTTCAATTGCACTGTCAAGTAATAGAAGTATGAGCTGTTCTCTTAAGCGAGTAGAATGATACTGCGAGCTTCTACCGGCACTAGCCAAGCCACAGCTTATTAATGGTAGAAAATCTTTTTTCTGCAGCCGTGCCAAAGTACCCACCAAGAGCAGGTCGAGGGATTTGTATGGGATGGACTCCAATGCAAACAAAGCTTGGCTTTTCCTAAAAGGTTCCACATCGCGGGAACACAGCCTTACAGACCGCTATGGCATTAATCAAACCTGAAAACTGTTGCCAAAACCTTCACAGCAGCAGATGTTTAAGGTAGCCGCGGTGAGATTTAAACTGCACCGCGAGGAATGGAGAATTATTTTTTCACAGGCTAGATGGTCCTTTAGTTGTACTCGCTGTTACCAATCAACAAAAACCCACGCAGTGCTAAATAGCACCTTATTTTATTGTATAATGTACGCTGGAAGACGTTAAAACCGTATCGACTATTCTTAAAAGTTCATTACTTAGATAATTCTCAATTTTATTTGTTGCTTCTTACAACTGTCAAATATTCATGTCGGACTCGCAGCAGACACCGGTGGTTAGCCGTTGCTGTTCAAACTCTGTTCATCGGCTCCTTTTCATTTTATGCTTGTTTGACGCTGGACGGCTGTTAATATTATTTAGCAAGTCGGGTATTAACTTTGTTTGCCTTTTGTGGTTTTTTTCTCGCAATTTGCGGTGATTCAGGAAAACCAGGTTATTAGTGCCGGATCCGGCAGTACGGCTGTGCATACCAATACAGGTTTTACATAGTTTGTTTTCATGGTTAAGCGTGGTCAACGCGTTACAACAAAGTTTTTTGTATGGAAAAAAAAGGAAAAAAAAGAAAATTACTTGCGCTACATAAAATTTTTTAATCGCCGACCGATCTGTCAGTCATTGCAATGATATGGCTCTTGGAAAATCCGGAAAGACTTAACCATAGTAGCCAAAAAAAAAAAAGCTTAACAATGTACACTCTGTTTTTGATTCTATATAAGGCGGACCTTATTCTTGGGTTCCAAAATTTTTTTACCTTTTGTTTCTTTCTTTCTCTTCACTAACAAGTCAATATAAATTACATTTTCACCTACATCATTCACAATGAACAGTGAAAAACCCGCACTTCCTGTTCCCTCTTCTTCCTCGAACAGCAGCGAGGAAGTTGTCAATATTACTGCTGATAACAACGCCCACGCACTCCACAAAACTCAGTCAATCAACAGACCCGAAGAACTTCAGGGTTTTGAAATCGATTTAGCCTACGAAGACCCCGAGGCCGAAAGGGTTCTGTCTAGAATAAAGTCACATGCTGACCCCAACAGCCAGGATTTTAACGAAAAGGACCCCTGGAAGTACCCTGTCGATACTGTTACCGGTTTTAGAATTGTTACCTTCGTCGAAAACGACAAGGAAAACCCAATGACTGCTTGGTCTACAGGTAGAAAATGGTTCCAGACTGTCAACCTTGGTGTCATTTGTTTCATGGTTGCCTTTGCCTCTGGTGTTATTACTGGTGATATGACCGGTCCCATGGAGACCTTCAATGTTTCTATGGAGGTTGTCATTTTAACTGTCAGTCTCTTTGTCGTTGGTTTCGGTGTCGGACCCTTAGTGTTTGCTCCCCTGTCTGAGGAATTTGGTCGCCAGATTATCTACAACACAACCTTATTAGTTGCTGTCGTCTTCATTATTCCCTGCGCCGTTGCTAAAAACATTGGTACCCTTTTGGTTGCCAGATTCATTGGCGGTGTTGCCTTCTCTGCCCCCATGACTCTTATTGGTGGTTCTCTTTCTGATATCTGGGCCACTAACGAGCGTGGTGTCGCCATGGCTGTGTTTTCCGCCGCTCCTTTCCTTGGTCCCGTCATGGGCCCCTTGCTTGGTGGTTTCATTGGCGACTATGCCGGCTGGCGTTGGATTTACTGGGTCATGCTGATCTTTTCTGGTGTCACTTACGCATACGCTGTTGCTGTGATTCCCGAAACCCACCATGCTACCATTCTCAAGCGCCGTGCTAAGAAGCTGAGAAAGGAGACTGGTGATGAGCGCTACAAAACCGCTAAAGAGGTCTCTCCTCAGCCCTTCAGCCAGGTTATGATTGTCACTCTCAAGCGTCCTGGTCAGCTTTTCTTTGAAGTCATTGTTTTCCTTGTTACTATTTACATGTCTGTCATTTACGGTCTTCTGTACATGTTCTTCTTTGCCTATCCTGTCATCTTCGGTGAGGGTAAGGGCTGGGCCGACCACATGGTTGGTCTTACCTTTATTCCTATTGCTGTTGGTGTTATTTTATCATCTGTGATTGCTCCTTGGATCAACAAGGACTACCTCAAGCGCGCCCAGCCCTACCTTGATAGAGGTGAGGTTCCTCCTCCCGAGCTTCGTCTTATTCCCATGATGGTCGGATGCTGGTTTGTTCCCGTCGGTCTGTTCATCTTTGCCTGGACTTCTTACCCCAGACTTATCTGGGTCGGTCCTACTCTTGCCGGTCTCCCTTGTGGTTTTGGCTTCCTTCTTCTTTACAACGCTGCCAACAACTACTTGGTTGATTCCTACCAGCATTACGCTGCTTCTGCCCTGGCTGCTAAGACCTGTGTTAGATCCATCTGGGGTGCTGCGGTGCCTCTTTTCACCATTCAGATGTACCACCGTCTTGGATATGAGTGGGCTGGTACTCTTATGGCCTTTATTGCTCTTGCATGCTGTGCCATTCCCTACCTGTTCTACTTTTATGGTGCTACCATCAGACAGAAGTCCAAGTACGCCTACGATGGCTTCTAAGCTTCAAGAAAGTTGTTTTCCCCATCCTCCACAATATTTACCGCCGGCTATTCCAGCCGTTACATTTGTTTATCATCACTTTTAACCGGCATAAACCCTCATCATCTGCGATTGATAGGTCATCAGCATTACTTTCCTTTTTTTTTTTTTTCCTTTTTCTTTTTGTGTATGTGTTTATTTATTTTTAATTTTTTTTCCCAAAAAACCTATCAACAAAAAAGCCGAAAAAAAATATTATTGGACGGATTTACTGGTGCACAAAACAACAACTTGAGATAAAAAAAAAATATTACAAGAATTTTATATATAATATCCTAATAACAAAATCAATCATTAATTTCTTTTAACTTGTATTTTTTTTCTTTCTTTTTTTTTTTTGAAACATTAAGAAACTATGGAGTAGTTCTCACTATTATTAAAACTTTTTTTTTTTTTGAGAATACGTTGGATTGCTTTGTCGGTGAATTTGTAACCGTTATTTTCTTGTGTGAACAGCCAAACCACGACCATGAGAACAACAGCAACAAAATTTAGGCTTCACGTACACTTATGAGCAGATAGAAACAAAAATAAAACAAAAATAAAACAAAAATAAAACAAAAATAAAACAAAAATAAAACAAAAATAAAACAAAAATAAAACAAAAATAAAACAAAAATGAAACAAAAATAAAACAAAAAGTAAAAAAATAAATAAAATAAAAGCAGAGAGTCGACATGAAAACTTAACCCTAGGACAATTTGTGTGTCTACATGGGGGAGTTACGACTGATAGCAACTAAACAGCAACAACAGGGGGGGTAGCCGTTGAAAAAGACGTGGAACTGGCCAGCGGCAACCCGGCCGGCACGTGCACCAAAAACCCCCCTACACAGAAAAGGTAGTCGCCAACATGGGAGTATTAGCATACACCTCAGTGCTCCCACCTCTGCGCGCAAAGTCAACAACAATAACTTGGCTATTTGAGTGCACATACGCAATAACATTGCAGTGCGCAAACAAACCATATTAGTTTTTGTTTATCATTGCAGCAACCACGACAGATGCATTTACGAAGAAGAAGGGAGGGGCGACTGCGTACCACTATAAAACAAGGTCCGTGTGAAACATCGTGGTTAGTGCTGGATAAGCACAAAAAAAAGTAAGACAAGTTGGGAATTAGACTATGGAACACCAGGTGAACTCTGCGAATAATACTCCACTACCCAACCGGAGCTGTATGGAGGAAAAAAAAAATACATCAATCCACTAAAATATTTCATGAGTGTCTTTCCAAGCCTTTGATCAGTTGTTTTAGCTTTGCACAGGCTATGACATTCTAGAAATATATGTTCAAATGAGGTTCATCAGCGAATGAAATCATTATTGCGAGAATGGGCAACTGCAAACAGTAGATTAAGTTACCTTATCTGCCGATAATCTGGTTGCTTAGAGCAGCTTGTCAAAGTTTTGCTGAGTCCCAACCTCTGGTATCGATTTACTGGGTGCTATGTATCGCCGATTTCCCTTAGCACATGGAAATATTCATGGAAATTAGGCGCCATCGAAAGCTCGAACTTACAAAAAGCGCTGACACCGCCACGTTACCAGGCTCATAGAGGCAAATGATTTGAAGTTAACGTTTTCTTTGTATGCCATTTTGTTTGTAACTATTTGATATAAGGACAATAAACTGACTATCTAACAAAAAGAAGTAAATATAGTAGTAACTTGAGATCATTATTTTAGTGCCATAGACCTGGCTCTGTAAACTTATGGGTGCATAGTTTGGGGACTCACAAGCTTGCCACTTTTGGGGCCTTGTTTATCTCAATATTATATTTCTTAAACTTGTCACTATCATTTCTCCAATACTACTTCCTTGTGGTGGCTTTTTTATTTATTCAAAAAAAGATATTTATTCATGTTCACAAAATCATCACCATGGCGTGCAATAAATTGCCTCGACCTAAGTAGATTTAACTTTAACAACGGGTTAAAAAACAAGGTAACAACTAATTATATACATTTTTATTACTTCTTATAGAACAAAGATTTGCTGGTTGGTATTATACACAAAAGGGAAGAAAAAAAGAAGTTTTTTTATGGGCTAGTCAACAGGGCTGACCACAGTGGTTTACCTGTGCTGGCTTCTAGTTGGTGCTGGGAACAGCAGTGGGAGGAGGTTGACGGAAAATGTCACCCTTGACCTTCATGGAGGTCATCATGGCACTGGCGGAGTCATTAGGGGCAGGAACTGGCGCAGTAATGGGGGCTGGCGTTAAAAAAAAAAACATGTTAGTAACTGGATAAATGTGGTCAACCGAAAAGGCGAGGATCAACTGGTATTAAACTTACACTCAAACAGGGTACCGGCAAAGAAGACCCGCGAGGGCGTCTTTGAGGCATCGAACGAAAATGCAGCATAGTCGACAACGTCGCTTTCAACAACGTGGGGCTCCTTCTCGCCGGGAGCGATGCGGGCAATACGCTGGCGCGATTCAATGCGGTAGACAATCTGGATATCGGTCAAGGGCTTGCCGGGCAGAAGCAGCGGCTGGATCGAGACAATCTTGGGGGTGCTGTTGAACTTGATCAGCTTCCAAGACATCTTGGTGCCGCGGGGAATGCTTGCAAGACGCGATTTCAGGGCCTCATGAACCCAAAGTGACAGACGATCCTGGACTAGATCAAGCTTTTGACTAAATTGAGACGGATTATGTTAGAACACTAAGCTTTTTCCAGAAAGGCAAAAAAGAAAATGAAAAAAAAATGGTAGGAAAAACCTAACAGCTACTTACGAGGCAAAGGCATGGTTGGTGTCGACATAGGTCTCCAAGGCCAGGTTTCTCCATTCAACAAAGCGGGGGGAGATCTTGGACTTCATTCTGAACTGGGCAATGCTGTAAAAAAAAAAACACAAGTCAGCACGTTGGATCTAGCACAGATTAAACTACTAAAGGGCACTTACAAAACCGTGTTCTTGATAAAAGCAACAAATCTTCTCCAAAGAGAAACCGATGCCAGCTTGGGGTTCTTGTAGAATGGGGGGATGTGGCTAGGAACAGGTTGAATGTAAAGATCTATGCAGAAACAGCAAAAGCGTTAGAACGCACACACACATCTTGATTTTGTTTATATAAAATAGCTGCTTCGTAGCCTACTCACCCATAGGGACACCGATGGTCTTGACATCAATGGAGGGCTGGGGCTTCTTGCTTTCGCTGGAAGCGTAACGCAGACCGACGCCCCGGCACAAGTTGCTGCTGACGAGGGGTCTGTACAAAGCCGAAGCTCTGGCCAAAGATGGTATCAGTCGTTGTGTAAGCGCCATCTTGAGTTGTGGAAGTGATATATCGTCGTCGTGGGTCGTGACCTCGTCGTGGTAAATGGGAGGGTATAAAACGTTGACGGTGGTTGGCTGGCCGGGTGCGTCAAAAAAAAAAAAGTGAAAAATTTAAACTGTCATCACGTGTATATCACGTGAATATTTAGTACATTACTATCACATGATGCACATGTGACCACGACAGCATTCTCTTGTTTTGATAAGATTAATGTTTACCAGCACACATCACATCACTGCTGTTTTAGGCGCAAATTTTTATTTTTATTTTTTTTTATTACAATCGTGTCGGAAACGCCTTCAACGAGCCTAGGGCTGCCCAGAGGATTCCAAAAACTCACGATTTTGTATTCGTATCACGTCAATTGACTTCTATTAATACATGTGTCATCCACTTATATTTAATTGTCAACGGAAGTGGCAATGGACGCAGCGTCAGCAGCATCATTGATCTTCTCCTTCAGGCTAGAAGAAGCAGAAGCACCGCCCTTGATACCAAGGAACTTGATAGAGAAAGGACGGATAACGTTGAGGTAGATGATTCTGCAACCACCGTACTGGGGAAGACCAATGTAGAGGAAAAAGATGGTCTTGAACAGCCAGTAGAAAGGAACCCAGTAGAGGATGGCCTTGCTCCAGAACTCAACAACGCTAAAGGCAGCGTAGACAACCCAGTAGGTGAGGAAATGGGTATCGTCCTCGAGGGTCTTGGTCTCAAGAGCAATTAGCGAGTAGTAACCGGGGACAACAAGCGAGGCAAAGTTGGCGAGGAGCTGGCCAATGCCGCCGAGGTTCAGGAAGATCAGGAAGAAGTAGACAAAAACAAAACCAAGGACACCGTAGGCCTTGGGGACGCCAGTCTGGGCCTCGACCTTCTTGAGGGCAGGGTACTTCTCGAGTTCCTAAAGATTATATATGTTAGATGAGATAGGAGTGAACGGAGTGATTCAAACTTGATATTACCTTGTCGATAGTGTTGATGGCAGCAAAGACCTTGTCTTGGATATCAGCGGTGTAGGACATTGTTGAAATGATATAAATGCTATTGCAGAATAGGATACACAAATGGGTGATGAACAGGAAGAAGAAGAAGAAGAAGAAGAAGGAAAGAAGAAGAAATAAAAACAAAGAAAGTTTTTATTTTCCTCAATTTTGTGATTGTCAATCAAAAATTTCGCACTTTACATTTCACTCAGGTCCTGCCATCTCGTCCGATCTGCCAGCCATTTCGTCTTTGTATGATAATTTACTACGACTCTCTTGTTTATTTTTTATAATCACAATGACGTCCTTATTGCCACTGTCAATTGCATGCTGATGCCGTTATTGTGGCGTTGAGCGTCGGGGAAAAAAATGAGAACCCACTACAGATAGGGCCAGTAAAAAAAAAAAAAAAAAAAAAAAAAAAAAAAAAAAATTCTTGATTACGACAATTGCGTACCGCAATTGTTAACAATTCGAGTATCTAAAAGAAAAAACCCGCTCGGTTTCCGCTCAACCTGACGAGACAACCGCCAGGAATTTTGGACTGGCATGATTAATAAAAATAAAACATTGTACTGGCGATAGTATTTGGTGGCTTTTAAAGGTGTTATGGGTCCCTGCTGGGGGGTTTGTCTGTGGGCGCTAGAGTCCTCAATCATTTACTGCATATAATTTCTTGCCTTTGTGTTCCTCGATTTACCCACCATAGAAACTTTAGGTGCCTTCGTACATGACAATTGAATGCTGCAGATCGAACAATGGCCTCTGTAAAAAACTATAGTAAACAAACGCAGTGGCCTTTTTGTGATAAAAGAAAGAGCTATTAGAGCTATCGCTGGCTATCGCTGATGTCAAAACTGTTGATTGAAGTCTGGTGGCAAAAAATAAAAAGCAACAATGTCATATGGATACTGTGTGAATTCTTTAGTTTCAAAGCTATAGATGCTGTGAATCCCATTTAATATCTCAGATTTGCTAGAATTGCGGGCTTAGGCGGTTGAAGCAATACGTGTTACTTTCATATGTGGAAACTTCCCACTTAGACGTTAAAGCTATATTTCACAAGTCTTATGATTTAAATATTGGGCATGAATGGTTTGGCTTCTAAAATCTGCAGTCATCAAGCCTGCCAGTTAGCATTATAGTTAGTGGCTTTATAGCTGCCACCTCCCCGTTAAGAACTTGAGATATACTAACTATAGATCAAAGTGGATGGTACAACTAGAATGAGAAAATAATAATAATCAAATAGTAGATCGGATGATTGAAACCAGAATGTGCGTATTAGATTAGACTCTAACTCATTACTGACTCAACTAACCGCCAAGGCTTAGCTCAAGGACATCAGCAAGGCTTCATGGTAATTTGACAGCATAGCTTTGAAGGTCAACTCAACCTTATGTTTTGACTATTGCATTGGCAGTTCATTTTTAGGCTCTTAGTGTGACTAACCTTTGTGCATTTAAAAAAAAAGGTAAAAGCCTTGAATGTTCAATTTTGATGAAAAATCCATGCATTTTACTAGACAGCTCCCACAGGCCCAGACAAAGAGGCTCCTCGTGTCAGAAAAGTGAACTGATGGTAGAATTGAAACCATTGCGATATTTAAAAGTGAATAAAAATCTGACTATGATTTGAGATATGAATAATTTAATCAAGCACTATAAACCTGCAAAAACCAGCATCATGAGAAATGTTCAAACAGATGTCGGCATGATACACTAGTCAGATTTTAAATGACAAAATTGCCTTTCAAACATAGTTGGATCATTTCCAAGATCCAAAATAATAAATCAGAACAGTAGAGATGGCGATCAATTGAGTAAATTGAGCCTCTATATTGACCTCAGATTCTTATTGAGCGTTGTAATTGCTTAAGATGTAAGCTATAAATACTCAAGATTTTCTGGACATCTACTCGTCAACACCCACTAAGGATATGGTCAAGAGCCCCTTCGAAATTAAATCTCCATAACAAACATATAGTACGTAATATTGCTTAATATCAGTTCTCATAAGACCTTCAGTCAATAATTCTTTTTATCTAATAAACTTTTTTTTTTTAATATATATAACCGAATATTCAGGCTTTTGTCAAGTTCCAACTTATTTTACCGGCTTGAAGTATTTCTTTCGACCTTTAAGTTCTTAAAGTCCCCAATGGGTGTTTGTCTTCTTTATTCTCATGTGGTAGAAACAAGGTACTTTTTATACCAGTTCATGTTACACCGTTTAAGATCTTTTGTCAAGACTGAGACCATTGTAGGCACAGCTTGTTACAATAATAGGCTATGTGATGTTTGGGGTTGGAGCTTGTGGGCCTAAGAGTGCTTCTCTCTTGTTGTTCTTTGGGAGTATTTGACAATATGTCATACAGTATCGAGCATGCTTCGGATTTGATTCCAGGAATCACGTACCAATAGCACTTATGATACTTTAAATCTTGGCCACATTTTATCCACCATTTCTAAATTTCCATAATGCAGAATTCTTCTCTAACAAAACGATAACTTAAAAAAAAAGTAAGAATCCCATGTTTTAAATTAAAAGTATGATATCCCAAAACTTTCTGAAATTAACTACAATATAAAAGGGATAAGAATTCACCAACTTTCAATGTATTCACCTTTGGGCAGCATAATCTCACGCGCAAAACAATCAGATATATTAATCTTTTAATAAGATATTACATATGTGGCAGCTGAGTGGTATATATAAATAATAGAACATACTTTTTTTTAATGCTTTTAAAAATTATGTCTTCTTTGTATGCCATTTTGTTTTATAAATTTTAAATATTACAGTTGTTTAAAATAACGTTAACATACCACAAAGCTAACAAGAGCAGCAACAAGTATTGATTGCCAGAAGAAGACCAACTATATCGCTTTTTTATACTTCTCTTCCACTTGACAAAAGGTTCAAAATTTCTTCATGCGCATGTATTTAACAAATTACGAAACCAGATAATACTATACCACAAAAAGACACTAAACTTGTTTGATTATTTGCTTTATCTTTATTCCTTCTTACTTTTATTTTACTTTTGCTGTTGTTGGGCCACGACGTCGACATAGCGGTTTCTCGCGTTGCGGCGCGCGGGTTTACGGCCAGCGGTGGGGGCAGCTGCAAGAAGATCGTCAAGACCGCCCGAGACGGGGATCGCAGGCGAGCTTCTAGCAGAGTCTTGGGCTGAGGGCGGGCCACTTGGAATGGACGATGGGGGCGCCGCCGATCCAGCCCTACTATCAAACGAGGGTGGGCCACTAGCGAAAGGACTGCCAGCAGAAGGACCACTGGGGTTGAACGAGGGAGGCGATGACAAAGAGGGCTGAGACATGCTTGAGTGTGATGAGGGAGGTGGTGGCGGCGTTGCAGCCACAGGCTTCAAGTCCTCCTTAGGAGCGTTTTTATTCACATAGCGCTTGAGCACTGGGTCATAAACGAGACTCATCTCCTGGCCAAGCTTAATCTGCACCGGCTTGGGCGAGTCATTGTCACCACCCTTTCTCATCCACGAGAACCAGCCCTTTTTGGACTTTTCTTCCTCCTTCTTCTTCTCCTCCTTCTTTTCAGCCTCGGGCGCAGGCTCTTCCTTCTTCTTAAACGAGTTGTTAGCAAAGCCAAGATCCTCAATCTCGTCGTCGTCGTAGTTATTGTCATTGCTCGTGGAGTGCTGGTAGTCTGTGCCCGGCGACGCAAAAGTCTGTGAGCCAAAGGTGGGAGCTCCCATGGGCGAGATGATCGACTCAGAGGGAGTATAACTGTGACCAAAACTCCGAGATGAACTATTCACTTCATCATCATTATGACTGTATCCATACTCAGGAGACACATAAGGTTCAGGAGCCGGTTCAGACTCATTCTCAGACGGTTCAGCACCTTGATTGAATTGATGATCTTCCTCGCGAGCCTCCGGTGTAGACGGCTCATCAGGATTGTAGCCATACGCACTATAAGGGTTATAGTTACCAAAACTGGGGGCAGCATGAAGATCACCAAGACTAGAGCTATGCTCATGCTTTGGCTCCTCCTGAGATTTATCAGACTGTTCCGCAGCCGGACTGGGTGCATAAGGATTATAGCCACCAGCGGATCCTAATGGATTGGCATTAGGTGGAGCGTACGGGTTAGGAGAAACATTAGCAGGCTCCTCTTCAGCAACACTCGGGAAAGAGTTATTCCTAGAGAAAGATCTAGGAGAATCAAGAGATTGGGAAGGTGCTGCAGGTGATGAATGGTGTGAACTAGGAGCATAGAGGTTGCTAGATGAAGCGTTAGTGCTAGGAGCGTACGGGTTGCCAGGTGAAGCATCCTGGCTTGGTGCGTAAGGGTTCGAGCCTGCACTGGGAGCAGCATAGGGGTTGGCCGAGCCCTGTCTTAGAGGTAACGAGCTAGCTGAGACCTCATGCACACTGGAGGGAGGTCTAGATATGGACGAAGTGATGGAGCCCGGAGCTTCTGGGTAATCATTAGCAGACGGTGTGTTGCTAGCAACCTCCTGCTGAGTTCTGGAAGGCGTGTACGGTGAAAAAGGCCTGGGCTGTGTCTTTTGAGGAGAAAACACCTGGTTGAGACCAACTGCAGACTGAGAACGTAAAGAACCAGAGTCAGGGGAGTTAGCTGAAGTATTAACCGAAATGGGGGGACCATAAGGGTTAGCTTTAACGTTAGCAGCAGTGTATGGGTGATTGGGAAGATCCGCCACAGACTGAGTTCTAGAAACCATTGGGGTTTCAGCAAGACGCTTGAAAATACCGTCTTGTTCCTTGGAAGCAGAGTCATCATCACCAGCTACAAACTTAGAAAAGCTCTTGTCAAGGTGACCCAACATCTTATCAAATTTGGGTCGGCCCAGTTTGCTGCTGAACCATCCTGAAGAGGAGTTATCTTGAGGGGTCAGGTTAAGTCTCTGAGCAAGAACATCAATGTAGTCATAAAGGCCGGGAGCGTAGGAAACGGCCTTGCTAGACTTGACAATGCCCGTTGTGTTATCAAACAGGGTCTGGGCTTCAGTGATATCACCACGGTCAATTAGATACGCGACCAAGTTCAGCTTGTATAAGATCAAATGCGGAAAAGAAGTAACCGTAGGAGAAGCTTCTGAACTCAGCTTGTAGTACTCCAACGCAAGACTCAGTAGAATAGAGTCGACATCACGACCAACCCCGATCGAAGCATCCGAACCAAAAAGCTCAAAGGAGCCATCAGGAGCACCGAAGACTCCAGTTCCAAGCAGCACGTGGCAGAGATGAGCGCCCTCAATGAAACCAGATTTGAGCAGTAGCGTAGAAAGCGTTTTAGCAGTTTCCAAGTTCATGGGAGAAGCATTAGAGAAAAGCATGGAAATAAGTGATCTCCAGTTACTGAGAGAGGCATCGAGCTCAGGTCCAGCGGGTAGACCCTGAGCAGAAAATGGAGGCTGTCCAGGAATGATTTCAGAAACAGAATCAGCACCTGCACCAGAGAAAACTCGGTACATGAAAGCCAAATCATGAGCAGATTGCGAAGGTAACGGTCTGACCTCCTCACGCACAAACTCAGATACAGTATTAAGCCATTGAGTAGGGCCCAGCGAACTGGCCAGAATGAGCGAGTGAGCCCAGAGACGTTGATCCAATGCATATTTCAAAGCAATTTCACGCTGGCCAACCTTTATGTAGTCGACAAGACGGTTGACGTCATCAGGCTTGACATTTTGACTACTGTTGTTACAAAGAGCACTAGCAGTGAGCTGGCCCATACCCCTTTGGTAAATATCAGAGGCAGGCGCAAAGCTGTCAAGCTCGCCCGAGTCATATGCCTGCACAAAAGGATCCAGAATAGCCCTCACTGAATCAGTGAGTTCCTTACTAGGCTTGGCTGTAGGCGAACCAGTCTTGAGTAACGCCAGTAAAACCTTCCAAAGTGCAATTCGATCACTACTCCGTGTGGTCTTAGAACCAGGAGCTTTTCCTTTCTCCTCATTTTCGCCAACGTAGTCCTCAATCCATTTTTCAAGGTCTTTCTTTTTATTCTTTTGAGCGCCCTTAGCAGAGACAATACCAAAAGGAAATTTAGACAGATAAGGATCAGAAGTAATGATTTGGTTGACTGGGACAACCTTGATTTCAATATTGGTTGAAGCGCCACCAAAGGCAATTTGAGGAGGAATCACGCAAACAGCCTTACCGGTACTACCCCAGCGAAAAATAGGAAACTGTCTGCGCAACAGGGCTTCATTGTTTACAGGGGCAGAAGCAGGCATGACTTCAGAAGAGCTAGGAGCGTAGGCATTTGCATTGGTTTTATTAGGGAAACGTTGAGGAGATTGTCTCAAAACGTTAGACATATTAGCCACAGAGCTATTGCGCGACACGGGCGAGAGATTTGGGTTAACACCAGGGATGTTTCCGGTGCTCGCATAAGGATTCGACTTGGGTACAGGGTTGGTAGGCAAATCACCAAAAGAACCATGCATAGTTAGATTAGCAGCAGGCTGTAACACGGGTGGGGGTGTTGACTGCATTGGGGGTGCGTGGGGAGGTTGTTGATAAAGCCCAGCTGAGCTGTTGGCACGAGACTGATAAGGCGAGGTTTGAGGCGCGTACTGCTGGCTCACAGGAGGAACCACTGGAGGCATCACAGGAGGAATCACAGGAATCTGGGAACCGAGTCTAGGAGAATATTCGTTGGGAACAGCAGCAGGAGGGACCTGGGGGCCAAGATTGGGAGAATAAAGCGCCTGGTTTTGTGCTTTAGGAGAAAAAGGCGGTTGGGGAGGCAGTAATGGGGGCTGAGTCTCATTCTGCGGTGTGTAGGGATTGGATGGGGGTTGGATCTCGTTCTGCGGTGTGTATGGGTTGACTGGGGGCATTACCGAAGGCTCATACGGGTTGTATGGACTGGAGGTCCTTGGTACTTGTGCAGGCAATTTGCTAGCGGAACCAGGCGATGAAAGTGGGTTCTGCAAAGGCAGACTGTCTCCAGAAGAATTGCGCGAGTGACCTTTGGGGGGCACAAATGGCATACGAGTAGATGGTGGAGCCGCAGTTGGGTATCCACTAGCAGGGGCACCAGGAGGAGCCATACCAGGAAAGTAGCCCGGCTGCTGCAAACTAATTGCACTAGTCTTTCTAGACATTGGCTTTTTAGGAATTGGCGGTAACTCCTCAAAGAATGATTTCTTATTGGTCAGTGGGGGGCGAGGCGAGGTATTGGCTGACGGGATTCCATAACCATGCGGTGGTGGGAATTGTGCATTTTGGAACGAGCCAACTCTTTTTACAATCTTGGGTACCATGTCGGTAGGCAGATCAAATGCATTATTGCCGGCGGCCTTGGAAGTAGATGCAGCCTTGACTGGCTGAGAATGCTGGGGTTGAGCCGGGGGGACACCTGGGAAAGCATTAGCAAACGAGGCCTGGCGAAGCAGCGCAGGTTGGACGGGGTCTTTAGCAATAGGTTGGGGAGGCAGAGCAGATTGGACGGGGTCTTTAGCAATAGGCTGAGGAGGCACCGTCGTGGCGGCAGTCTTCGGCTTAGCAGGCTCAACATAATCATCAGGTAAAAGCTCATCATCTTCTTCCAGCAGAAAAGCAAGTGATTTAGATAAATCAGCCTTGGGAACCGGCTCTTTAGGCTTTTCAGTCTCTTCAGAAACCTTGGATTCTGGAATAGCACTTAAACCAAGACCAGCAGTGAAGTCAGATGCATTATCTTGCGACCCCAATTTGGAAAAAAAGGGATCATCAGCACTGCTGGTGGCAAAGAATGAAGGATCACGTTTATGAGATCGGCCGCGTTTTTTAGTCGACAAGCTAGCTACAAAGTCGTCCTCATCCTTTTCAAACAACTGAGAAAAGGGATCACCCTTATCGGATCGTTTGGGGACAGATAGAGGCTCATCCGTGGTTTGATTAGAATCGTTTTTAAGTTGAGAAAAAAAGTCGTCGGTATCCGATTCGAAGGGGATTGCATGGTCATTTTGATTATCCTGAGATTGCCTAATGTCGTTAAGAAAAGAGTCGTCACCATCGTCGCCCGCAAAGATGTTTTCGTCCTCTTCCGCAGCATCTTCCGGTTTAGATCTAGAGAAAAGTTCTAACGGGCGGGAATCAAGATCAACCACAGGGGGAGCAGCCTCAACGGGATGTACCAATGTATCCTCAAAAGCCGGCGCATGGGCAGGTTGTTTAGATTCAGGCTCTTGAGCGCCAGGTTCCGCTTTATCATCTGATACTGGCGTAAATGATTCGTGAGTAACTGCAGAAGAATCGTTAAGAGGTTCAGAAGGTTTGGCAACCTCCTCCTGATTAGGCTCAATCTTTTGCTCTGTCACAGGCTGAGCAAGCTTTTCGAAAACAGACTCAGCAGACTCTTCCTGAGCCAACTCAGGCGCCTCTCTGTGTGCCAAATCGTGACTTTTAGAAACAGACTCTGCTGGCTGACTAATATCATCGACCAAAGAGTGAGTGAGATCTTCACTAGGCTCTTCAACAGCGAATTCTTCGGTAGTATGCTCTTCAATGGTGGATTCTTCCAAAGCCAGCTTTTCAGACTCGGTAAAAGGCTGATTTTCATGCGCAGGCCCTGACAGGTCTTGGTGAGGGGCAGGATCGGGCTGTTCATCGCGCTCGGCAGTGATGGATTCAGTAGCAGGAAGGGGGTTCTCGACGTTACGGTCATCATCTATAGTGATGGGCTCAGTGGTGATGCCAGTATCCTGATGGTCAGCAAAAGGCGCTGTAGAAGTATTCACAGAGGCAGGCCCAGAAATAAGTTCCTCGAAAGAGGATTGGTTTGTGAGAGGCTTATCAGTCACGGGCTCAGGAACGCTGGGGTTAATTGACTCGTCGGCAAAGTCAATACGATCCTCGGTCAAATCAATGACATCGTGAGGGATAGACGTGGTGTTGGTGGGGTTAGGTAACGCGTTGAGAGATTCAGAAGCTTCCAGATCCGCAGCATTGCTTTCAATTTCTTTATCATCTATATCGTTGACAAGTTCTTCACCATTGTCAAAGGCGTCGATTTTTACAAAGTCCGTGTTTAATGGTACTGCTGGTTCTGGGGTCTCGAGTAAGCTTTCAGAAAGCGAGTTTTTAGCTGCGACGGGAGATTCTGTAGTAGGACTTGTCACCGGTAACGAGGTTGAAGGGGGGTTTGAAGAAAGAGCTGAATTTTCGTCGTCAACGCCGACGCTCTCTGAGCCAGATTTGTGCAATGAGGATGCTGGTTCAGTTGATTCTGAGAGCGATGTAATCGGGCTTTTTTCAATAATCAATGGCGCTGGTATTGGTGTTGTTGCAGCTGCCTCAGTCACGGGTGCTGACGTGGGGTTAGCGTCGACAGAGTCGGAGATCGTGGACGTGCTGGCCTTGAGAAGATCGCTTCTGCTAGGGCGTTTTGAAGGATGCCAATGGCCTTCGCTAGAGCCGCTCATTGCAAAATGCTGTGTTAATAGGGGGGAAGCTACGTTGGTGCTTGTCGAACAATGGAGAGGTCACTAAACAAGAGGGTTAGACCATGCATGGATCGTAGAAGAAAGCACAAATCCGGCACCTCTTACACAAAATCAAGCCGTGTAAAGTAATTGAAGAGCAGCACCAGAGGTATCAACAGAAGACGTGATCATGGTGGCTCCACGACATTGCCCGTTGTTTGATGCATGTGAAAGACGGCGCTCAATGACAGACGGATCAACAGTAACTTACGTGGTCTCAAAGATTGCTAGTGGTAGCAGAAAAAAGCTGAAGCTGTGGTACGTGTCTTATTATTTCCTCGGATAGCGAAGACAGGGGTGGTTCGGTAGAGATGGAAGGTAAGCAATGGGTTCGTGAATGACAAGATGAAGAAAAGGATGGTGGAGAAGTAGGAAAAAAAAAAAAAAAAAAAAAAGAAAAAGCCAGCGAGGGCTCAACCCAGACTCTGCCACCCCATCGCATCAACACCCTCCACCGCTGCAACTGGGGGCCCATAGCGACCCATCGTGAGACCTGCTGTTATTACTACAGTAGAACTGGATTAATTATTAGGTGTATGTTTACAATCTCGGTAATAAATAAATAAATGAATAAAAAAATCCAAGAAAAAAAAAGAAAAAAAGGGTGCAGGTTTCCAAACGTCTTTTGTACCCTTACTTTTGGGCACCCAGATCAGCACTTGACACTCGAGAGATCGTGCTGGAGCACACCGTCATCGTCGCGCGAGATTATCAGCGCAGTTAACTTACCGCCCGAAGCACAGCCGGTGTCGATACCTGCTGTGTAGCGGTGCTTCGTGAGTCCGTCACGGGCATTGTGGCCATAGAAGACGGAGATGCGCTCATGGCGGGGCTTTTCCTTTTGCTTTTGGCTCCACACTTTTGACCATGGCACGCCGTCGGTGTCCTCGGACGGTGTGGTCAGCTCGGGTGGCAGCAGCGAGCGCATGGTGAAGACGACCTCGGGGATCTGGTCTTCAAGGCGCGGGATATTCCACTGCAGCCCCGCGTGCACGGCCACTGCCGACGTGTTGCGGAAACCGACCTGGCCGAGATCGAGGATAGCGGGACAGGTGCCTAGATACTCGATGTGGCTTGGCTTGAGTTTGCGTGCAACGGACTTGTCGCTGGCGCGGACGAACGCGGTATGGATACGGATGCTGTCACTTTCCCCAGAGGGCGGCTCGACCCGCGGGGCGGGGAGTCTATGGAGAGCAGCGTATTGATGCAGAACAGAGTCCTCGTGGTTGCCACGCACGCAGGAAACGTTGTGCTCGGCCGCAAAGTTGAGCACTTCAAGGGAGTTGGGTCCCTTGGAGATCATGTCGCCCAGGAAGACGAGGTGGTCGGTCTCAGGTGAGTAGTCAACCTTTGCAAGCAATTTCTTAAGTGACTTGAACTTGCCGTGGATGTCGCCAACAATAACGAGTCGGCGCGCGTCCTGGTAGGCAGGCGACTGGTGCTGCTCCAGCGTTTGCACGCGCACCAGATCTGGCACGCGTGTGTATGCGGGCTCTACTCCAAGCACGAGTTGAAAGTAGCTGTAGATGAGAACGATAGATACAATTCCAATGGCAATGTAGTAAAGGACGTTGCGGCGTCCCTTATTTGGATTGTCATCGTCGAGCTCGTTGTCGTCGTAGTAGTAGTACTCAGGGGCAGCGGTGCGCGTGGACTCGTAGTTCGGCTGTCCGCCACCGGCAAGGTGCTCAGAGTCAGTATGCATGGATGTAGTCATAGCGATGAGCTCTATATATCAAAAGAAAAAAAAGAAAGCGAAGAAAAAAAAAAAAGAGACTGGTGATGTCTACAGTTGTTTGTTTTTATTTTTGTTGTTTTTGTTGTTAAGTAGCCTAAGGTCAATCAGGGCAAATGATCATCATGATGGGAGGTTACCGATATTTAAAAAAAAAAAATGACGTTGCGATTTGGACCCCCACCCGAATCAGGAAACAGAGCCCGACAAGGTGCCCCCTGAGACGACTTCAGGAGAAGTGCTCTCCCGGGACCGCACGACAGATAGAGCCGAGGGCTGAAACTAAACGAGATACGTTTTGCAGAAAGTACCTTGGTGGTAGTATCCGGTCCTGCTTTCCCCGGATGGCACCGGATCAACCAAGCGCCGGTGCGCCCGGTTCGGTGACGGCAGCGATCACACCGGTGACCCACCTCGATCCAATCGCAAAAGCAAGCCATTGGCGTTTGCTGTTGGTGCTTATGTTTATACTATTGCATCTACCCAGATCGGTGGGTTGCTAAATGCCATCATCAAATAAGCATGAGTCTTTCGCGCACAAGGTATGACTCGTCCGGTAGCAGCGGGCGGGATCCAGTACCCCCAAATTGAAGTTAGATACCGTGGGAAGCAATCGCCGGCTATACTGGGCGTATGAGCGCTGTTGTTCCGGGACTGGTGGAGTGCCCGTTGCCACCCGTTAAGGTTGACTGAGTTTTCGAGCTCAACAAACTTGCTCTCTTCCCTTCCACTACCGCCAGGATATCTCGCAAACACCCTGAATAACAGCAGCAACAGCAACAACAATGAACCCTCAGCCAGGTGGATCCCTCATCATTGCCTTTCAGGTAAAGAACAAGCCGGTGCTTGTAATTGGCGGCGGCGACGTGGCCATGGGCCGCGTCAACGCGCTTCTCAGCGCCGACGCCGTAGTCACGCTGGTGGCGCCGGCGCTCACAAACCCTGACCTTGCCGCGTATGTTGCGCTACAGCAAGAGGACCCGGACCTCAGCACCCTCACGTACATTCCCAAAACCGTTACGGTGGCGCCTGGAGCTAGCAGCGCCGATAGCGTCACAGTGCAGGATCTCGTGCTGGATCCAGCAACAGGCCGGCCGCGCTACAGCCTTGTGCTCACCGCCGTGAACACCACTGGCATCTCCGAGGAGGTGTACCGTCTGTGTTCCGTGCAGCACAACATCCCCGTCAACGTTGCTGACGTGCCGCCCATGTGCGACTTCTACTTTGCCTCCATGATCCGCCGCGGCCCGCTGCAGGTGGCGGTGTCGACAGGCGGCAGCGCGCCGCGATTGGCGCGCCGGATCCGGCTGGCGATTGAGCGCAGCGTCGACGAGCTCGGCGGCGTTGACCGCGCGATTGAGAATGTTTCACAGCTGCGCCAGGCCCTGCGCACAGGCAACGCTAGTGCCTCGACAGCCGACAAGGCCACGGAAGAAGAGCGCCTGAGCACCATCAAGGCGCGCATGCGCTGGATGTCGCAAATCTGCGACGCGTGGAGTTTTGAGCAGTTGGGCCAGATCGACCAGGACGACATTCGTGTGCTTGTTGACAGCTATCCTGAGATTGTCACATTTGACGAGGTCAAAGCGAGCGCACTCAACGCACCGTTGGATTAGTTATTCTCATGTTTCGTATTTTAGTTATGTTTATTGCAGCTTTCCCAATACTTTTTTTTCTTTTCTTTCGGGGTTGCTTTTTCTTCACTTTTTTTCTTGTTCAATATATCTTGTCATCAGCTTTGACACGGATAAGTACGCGTAGAAATTATGAAGCTGCGAGTGACCGTTGGCAGTTACGCGTTGATATGGCCGGTCACAGATCCGAGTATTACAGTTGGCAAGCTGACTGACCAAATCACACACTCAGTTGGCCTAGACGGACCCGGCGAGCCACGCCGGTACGCGTTTGTCGCAGGCTACCAGCTCCCTCCATCAGCACCCGTGAGCCTGGTGCTAACAGATAACGCCAAGATTCAGTGAGTACTGCAATGACGTGAAAAGCGCAGCAATATATCATATGTGTGTGCTAACAATGGTCAGGTTTTTAGATGAGCAGGAGTACCCGGGCCAAATCCTCGAGGAGTTGAAGGACGAGGCTTGGACCACCACTGGCAATAACAAGAACCACAACAAAGAAATCGTGGAAGCAGCGGGTGATTCGCCGGCGGTGCCGCCAGGCAGTGGGTTGAAGCGCACACAGAGCCGCAATGCCCGGCGCAAGCTTGCGCGCCAGCACAAACAAGCCAAGCAAGGCCCGATGGATCAGCTCCAAACGAGGAGCGATGGAAGCGACGACGAAGAAGATGATGAAGAAGACGACGAAGAAACCGACGAAAATAATAGCAATAGCACAAGCGATAACAGTAGTAGCGACGCTAGTAACGACAACGGCGATGACAGCAGTAGCGACAGCAGTGATGACAGTAGTGATAGCAGCAGTAGTAGCGACGACGATGCCCCACCAACAGAAACCTTCAACGTAACCCACAAACAGCCCCAGCTCTACTACGACGCCACGACGCGACAGCCCTACCGCGTGTACCGCGACCGACTCGAGCTGGAGGCCGTGGAGATCAACTTCCCCGGCGAGTTCCCGCTGCGGGTGCCGGCACCCTCGGCCACGACACCCTTCACACACGAGTCCATCGCAGCCGGCACGCACGGTAAGCGGGACCACGACCCGCGCATCCCGTTTGCGCGGCCGTTCAACCCCGCGCCCTACCCGCTAGTGCCCGCGCACTTGGCGCAGCTGCAGCGCGGTCAGGTCATCCGGTTCGGCATGCTCGCCATCAAGCCCGGCGAGATGGTGCCCAGTTTTGAGCCGGACCTCTGCGCGCTGGTGCTGGAGGTGCCAGCAGTTGCGGGCAGTGGCGGCGACGACGAGGTGGATGGGACGGTGACGGTGCAGCTGGCCAGTAAGTTCATCTCGCTGGAACCCACGGCGAACAGGTTTGCGCCGACGCCGCCGCGCTACGACTACGGTGTGCGTGAGCTCACGTCTACGAGCGGCATTAGTGATCTTCGTGTCTACGAGGGGGCCCCGGCGCTTGCCATATACCCAAGCATGCTGTTTGAGGCTGAGCTAGACGACTAGGAGGGGAAATGCCGCCGGCACCTGGATAGATAATCTGGCGATAGCTTTACATAAATTTATATTACAGATACACATACAAGGGTATTATATATAGCTATATATACTATATATACTATATACATCATTGTCAATCTATTGTAATATTTTTCCCCCTACTTGCTCAGCTCGCGAAACGCGCTTTCCACGCAGGCCTTGAGCTCCTTGTAGGTGATGAGCAGACACGTCTGCTCATCGCGCGACACCAGCATGATACTTTCCTCAATACCCGCATCGAGCTTGTTTAGGTGCCGCAGCACGTGGCCCATGTCAACGACGGGCTTGCCATTGTCGTCTTCTTGGTGGAACAAGAAATCGCGAAACAGCTTGATCGGGTAGCGCTCACCGGTCTCAGACCACGCCGGGTCGTGGTCGTACTCAGGCCGCTCGTTGATCATGCCAAATTTAATCAGCAGGCGTGCCACACGGCCGTTCTCAAGGGTCTTGCTCAGCTCGTTTTCAAGATAAGTGTTGTAATCCAACGTGTCGTTAAAGCTGTCGAGTAAGCGCGGGGCCGACTTGGCCACCACCTCGTCAACGTTAGTCACGCTGCCATCGACAAAAATTCCCTTGATCAGATCGGATAAATCCTTGGAGTACACGCGCTCGATCGTTTCAATGGCAGAGTTTAAATGAAGCGCCGCGCCAACGGAGTTATTAGCCAGCATTAGCACAATTTTTCCTAAACTCGTAATGTCCTCTTTTTGGAGCTCGCTAATATTGTGCCCCAGGTCGTAGTTCAAAATGTCAAAGATGCCGCAGCAGTTGAGTCGGATGCGCGAGTGACCGGTGACAAGAATACGTTTTGGTTCAATTTGCCGGGCAGCCAGACCTGCGCCGTGGATCGAGCGCACAGCCGAGGCGATCTGCACAATGTAACGCCAGATCAGACCCTCAGACATTTGGATCCGGTTCATCTGCTGATACATCTCGGAACCAAAGTGCACTTCTTCAAGTGTCTTTGCTAGCGGAAAGTATTCGTACACAAACACGAGCGAGCTGTCGCCAAACGCGCGCGTCGTGAACGCCTCCACCACGCCGACTATACTGGGCGACTTGATTGAGTTCCAGACCTGGACTATGCTGATGGCTTTTTCGTTCGTTAGCCGGTACCCGACAATTCGTCGCAGGCAGTACACGCGGCCATCCTTGCTTGAGGTTGCTTTATATGCCCATGTTGGGTATCCAAACACCTGTGTGCTGTGCTCCATGTTGGTTTCAATTGGCACGAGTGAGTGGTACACATGCACATACTCGGGCAGATTGCTTCCTGGCAGCGTCTGTAGCGTTGCTTCGTTTTTGCGTTGTAATTCCTCGCGCAGGTTATTAGAAATAAAAAAGTCCTCTGGTCGCCGCTGGTATGATGCAAGAGATTTGTCAGTGCCGGAGCTGGGGGCATAAAGATGATAGTTGAGCGGGAATGTGCTCGCGTGTGAATAGTACATGTCCTGTTGGTATTGTCCATAGTCCATCTGCGGAGTGTTCCCCAGCATGGGCTCGATCTGCATCGTGTTATAGTCCATGTTGGGTAGCGGCGCTGATACAGACTGATCGATATTGCTGTTCATATTGAGCCGCGACATGTCGGGGACTTGATATTGTGACCGAAAGTTGTTGGAGCTGCTGGCCGAGGTGATGTCCGGGGAAAACAGCTTTGGAGAGCTAAACAGTTAGATGGAATCCACAAGAAAGTAGAATAAGAGAGGCTTACCCAGTAGCGGAATTGGAGGAGGCCGAGCCCTGATTGCCAAAGCCTGGAGAGAGAAAAAGGTTAGCCTTGCGTTTGCACGGAGATATGATTAGACTTACTCTTGGGGATAAAGGGTGAGATTTCACCAATCTTGGGCGACAATGCTGACGACTTGAGCGAGGTGCCGGCAGAGTTCGCAGCAGACGCGAGATTTGTGAAACTGGGCGTGAACGAGGGCGATTCGGCGTTTAGTTTGCGCGTAAATGTCGTTCTGGTCAGAGCAGTTAGTACTGGGGCGAATCCTCCAAACATAAACAGTAGAGCTGAAGCTACTTACGGTGCCGGAGATGGCGGGTTCTGCAACTGTGAAGGCTGATTTTGCTATTAAGACTCGGGTTAGTTTTGCGACAATGCGACACGCGGAAACGAGCTACACTTACGCCATCATGTTTAAAAACGCAGCCCTTGTCGGCGAACTTGCAGTATCCGTGGATCACAATGTTGCGGCACTGGGTCTGTCCCGCTTGCAGGTGGCCTTTTGAAATAAGAAAAAATAACTACGGGTTAGAGAAGAGGAACACAACCATATTAACAGAGAGATAGCTTATATACCGTGAATCTTGGGCGGTGTAGATACGTGGTCACCGTTTTTTGTGTTTGCCATGACGCGTGGAATTAACTAATTGCAACGTGCGGAAAAAAAAAGGGTGTGTGTTGGAAAGCCGGGTTGATGTACCTTGCTAGCAGAGTCGAGTGCAAGAATGATAGCGGCAGAGGTCCCCGGCAGACAGTATAGCGCAGTGATGGCGATGGGGGAAGGTGTTGAGAATGGTGGTGGTGAGAAAGAAGAAAAAAAAAAAAAAAAAAGGAAAAACGCAAAAATTAAACTGTCTCTAAAACTCCCCCATCGCGACCCGTAGCAAAGGCACCAGCCTCACGCGTCCCACGCGCGCAGAATGCTCTGCCACCCCTTGATGGTCCGAATCTCCTCATTCTCCGCGCCATTGGGTGCCGTCAGTACGAGGTACTTGACGCGAGCTTCATTTTTGTACTGCTCAGCGCCCTCGCCGAGCGACGTGCCGAGCCCCAGCGTCGGCATGCGCGCGGCGCTGGCGTAAAGGTTGGTCGCGTTCTTAACCAGCACGGCGCGGTTGGCCTCGGCATCGGCGCTGCCGGGCACCCGCGAGCGTTGCAGCTCAGTGTCGCCGCGCGCAACCAGAATCTGCAGCTTGAGCGCAAGCGTAACGTTAGCGCCAGGCGCCGCGGCCAGCGCCCACGCCTGCTTGAGCAGCTGTGAGGCCTGGCCCAATGCCGTCCATACAACATTGCTGGCAAGCCCCGAGCGCTCGCAAAAGCCAATGAATGCGTCACTCGCTGCCAGAAACCGCTCGGGGGTGTTCGGTAACTCGGGGAGCGCCTCCACGGTGCCTAAAAGCTGATCGCGAAAGGGCAAGGGCGCGCTGCCGTTTGACCAAACAGCAGTGATATCGTCAAGGGATTCGCACCAGGTGGTCTGCAGCTGTGCAAGAGAGATGGCGAGCTCATTGACAGCGCTGCGCGGGATGGCAAGAAAGCTCTTGGAGAGACCCTCGACTCCATAGGTCCGGACAAGGCTAAGCAGCTCCCGCACAACAACGTGGACAATCTCTGTAGTCTGATTTACGGCTAAGTCCAGCTGCAATGCGTGATCTGACCGGCACAACTGGAATATGGTAGCCAGACAGTCAAGAAACGTCAATATTGTGTCTGTCACCGTTGCTGGCGTCACCGTATAACCCACAGACATCTCCTCTGTCTTCGAGGCACTTCCCGTAGTTTCGCTTGGCAGAGCTGCTGTGTCGTCGGTGTCCGCAGCATCCTCGTCGGCGGGCACAAGGTTTTCGAGTTGATACTCGAGAACTTGCTGGAACCGTTCAACTGCCTTGGCCATGATCTGCAGATCCTCGCGCTCCTCTCCAAGGTCGGCAAGCACCTGTCCGTAGGTGTAAAGAAGATTAACCGGCAGGCCACTGCCATCGTGTAGGCTCAGCGCGCGCTCGTGGGCAGCGGCGACCTGATCTAGCGAAGTGGGAACGACGGGAGACGGGACAAGGTCGGCTTCAATGGCGGGCTTGACGACCTTGAGGTAAATGACGTATTGGACGCGGGCAATGTTATAGGCGGCATCATTGACAATTGGCCCGCGCTGGCCCAGCTGAATAGCCCGGACATAGTAGTCGTAGGCCTTTTGGTAGAACCGTAGCGCCTTGGGCACGTCGCTAGACGACGCAATCCAGCGGTCGCCGCTGTCCTCAGCAGCGGTTCCGGCATCGAAAAACTCCTCCGCAGTCGTGGGCTCGGTTTCCTTGGCGGGTTTTTTCTTTTTTGAAAGTCCCCTAGGGATTCGAGGTGGCATAGTTATGAATGTGATGTAAAAAATAAATAATAATAAAAAAAAGTTGATTGTTGATGGTTGAAAGTGCGTTTTAATTTTTTTTTTTTTTTTTTTTCCCTTTCACAACCAACTGCTTCACAACAATACACGATCAGACAAAGCCAGCATGTCCAACCAAGAATACACCCGCAAGCGCCGTAGACCCAATCTTTTCCACAATGACTGTATGTGAAACCATGGCCACTTACCTTCCTATCCTTGCTAACGTCCTCTAGTGAGATCGCTGCTGTACGCGTTCGGCGATGTGCCCGACCCAGACCCTGAAAGCATCGCAACGCTCGACGACATTCTCCAGGGGTTTATCATTGACATTGTACGTATTCGTCTCTTGTGCTAATCTATTTATTCATGTTTTTTTTTAAACTAACAACGACATGACCAGTGCCATGAGTCCGCGCGGGTGGCAAAAACCTCGGGACGCGCCAAAATCAAGGTTGATGACTTCAAGTTTGCTGTGCGCAACGACCCGAAAAAGCTCGGGCGTATTGAGGAACTTCTACAGCTTCAAAAAGTCATTCAAGATGCAAAACGGCTCTTTGACAATGCAGAGGGGAAACCCACAAAGGAGAGCAAAAGCGAAAAGTAGTAGCTTGCTATACATGTATTCTTTTATTTATTGTTATGATGATTTGTTTGGTGCTTTTTTTTTTTTCATGCTCAGTCCCTTCAGCCCGCCATATTATCTACTCTATAGATCCAAATTGATGCGCTCGACACGGTTATTGAGACGCCAGCGCTCCTGAGCCAGATGCTTGTCGCGGCCAATGAGCTGGTTCCAGTACACGATCGCATTCTCGAGGAACAAGTACCAGAGGTTCTTGGGGAAGTCAATGTAACTGCGCAGAACAAACTTGACTGCATCAATAACATTACCTAATTCACGCTCAAACTCGCCCTTCTTCTTAGTTTCAAGCTTTTGTGGAGGCGTGGTCTGGCTTTGCTCGAGTTCAGTTTTGACAACGGCGCGGAAGTACTCTACCGCCTCGATGGACTTGGAAAGACGGTCGAACGTGTTGACGAGAGAAACCAGCTCTGATCTCCGTAGCCCGGCCATTAGCTCACGGCTCTGAGGGTCTTCAATGGCATTCTCGCTTAGCTCAAACACGATTTTGAGGGCGGTACCGTAGCCTGCGGCCTGGATCTTGCCCCAAAGGCGGCAGCGGTCGCAGCCAACGCAGTCCATGAGGTCGTTGACCTTGCTAAAGCGATTGCGGAATTCTTCCTTGAGAAGCAACGCCTCGGGCGTCGAGAAGACGAGCGTTTCATTGAAAATATGCGGGGCCGCGTTGGCGCTTCTTGCCAGTTGCAGGACCTGTCTGCGTGTGGCCTGGTCGTAGCCCGTAGACTCTGGGCAAAACTCAAGATCATCAATGTAATTGCGCAGCTTGGCGATAGCACGAGAGACGAGTGCATAGTTGAAGTAGAGATTCGTAAGGCGCTCGGGGTGGTTGCCGACACGCGACATGAAGCAGTCGACGTTGGGACCCCACACACCCGTCGTGGTGTTGAGGTAAGAGTAGCAAAGGTGCGTAGAGACACTTGAGTGCATACCCGAGATGAGACGGTAGAAAAGACGCTGTTCAATGCAAACATCCTTATTCGCATCATCGGCATTTGCCTCAAGCGAGCCGTCACCAGCCGCCTCGCCTGAGTAGCCAAAGCAGTTTTCATTGTAGACCGACTCCCAGATCATGTTGGCGTGGGGGCCCGAGTAGCCAGTGTATCGTTCAGGGTTGTCGGGAAGAGAGACATAGACGCCGTCAGTTCCAACGCGGTCATCCTCGGGAGTGCAGTAGTTCTTGTTGGTGCAGTCCTTGGAGATTTTGTTTGGGACGGGCCCGCTGTCAAAGAGGACGCCGTCATTGCCGTTGGTAACGCACGAAAGCTCGACATCATCGTCGATATTGGTCTCGGTGGAAAAGGAGTTCTTGGCGAATTTGCCAAGATAGCTAGCGCGCCATATTTCGGGCAGATCGCTCTCGTTGTCAACGGTGTCAACAGCACACGCGCGATTACCGCACGTTGCGCTGTCATCGGCGATGGGACAGTTGTCGCCGTAGAGATCGAGGTAGTAGTACTTGAAAAAGTCAGTGTTGACGAGATCGGCCACAAGCGGCCTCACGCGGTGGTTGGTATTCTCGACGGCCTCGAAGGTGGATCCGCAGGCATCCTGGATATCGCCATTAGGCACCTGGTAAATAGAGGTTAGTATGGAGTGGTTAATCCTAGCACCAGGGGGCGATACTTACAGCACAGAAGTTTGGGTGAACAAAGAGCTCAGCGTTCTCCTTGTTGGAAAGCAGAGAAGAAGTGATTCTACTGGGAAACGAGAGGAGCAGGACTGCCAGGTTGGTGAGCAGCATGATGACGTGGAAAAGAGATGCTCAAAGGTAAAGAGAGAGGAAGAAGAGAAGAGATTTGATTAGAAAGATTATTTGAAAGATTAATATAATGTATTACTTGAAGGATTAATATGTATTATTATTATTATTTTTATTTTATTTTTTTTTTTTTTTCAACTTTAAAAATCAGCCAAGGCCGTTGACATTTCCAAAACCTTCTTTTAATCAAAGCACCAGCTGGCAATTTCATTCACAGAAAAAAACGACAGCAGCATGCGTGATCAGCTATTCTTTGATAGGTCTGTAGTGATGGATTTACTGAGTCAAGCAGTACTGTTTCACTTTGGTCCTGCGACATGAAGGCCTTTTTTTTTTTAATTTTTTTTTTTTTCTGCTTAGCCGACGTGGCAAATGCATGATACCGGCATAACTGATCTGCCCGCCACCCTCCGATTACCATGCCGCTGGAGCCCCCATGGCAAAACACGACCACTAAGTCAACCCATAGTCCGCTACATTCACGCCCAATAGATTGTCTGCTGCCATTGCTGCCTTTGCTCATTCATGTCGGCACCCGCCGATACTAAGTCAGACTAATGCCTGTCAGCAAATCCCGCTTACCTAAGCGTTGATCAGATAAGACCAAATCTGACCACAAGCAGCACGCTCATGACAGCTCAGAGATATTTAAACGCAGCGACGGAGAAAGCTCTTTTTTTTTCCTTTTGGTTCTAGAAAAGTTAGTAATTGTGCCTCAGGTTTCAAGAGTTGGTCTAACCACGTAGCTTGGTTCTGGGTTGTTTTTAACCTGGCAGTCGCACAGAATCCATATAGTGAAATTTTGTGTTCAGAGGTTTCATTTATTCAAATGCACTTGCCATGGGGAGGCCATTGAACATGTAAACTTGGAATACGCACTGGCACTGCTACCTTACCAATCTCACAAAGACAATGTTTTTGAAATTCATGTCTGTATGACATTTTGTTTTTAGAAAAAAAAAATGACAGAGTTGTGAGAGCATTATACCTGGTCTATGCTTCCAGCAGCCATCAACTTGTAAGAATAGAGGAATTGCTTTTCAATGAAAAAGTGACAACTTGATCAAGCTGGACTGTGTCTCTGTTGTTTTAATATTTAGTTTATATGCTTGTTATTCTTTACCCCGGTGCGTAATTGTTAATATTCAAATGCCGCTAAAAGTGATTACTTGAGTGTTTTTATATTTGTACTCATGTTATGCTTTATTTACTCTATACTGAATTATTACAAAAAAAGAACAATATAGAATGGTTAATCGGTTATCTAAACGTTTTTTCTTTGTTTAATAGGAATGAGATATAATTTACATTGTACTTACCATGTTAACTCCTGGAAACTCTTTTTTGGAAACCTTGGACTATCCTACAGTGCTACGATCTATAGACCAGCAAAAAAAAAAAATAGCATTTGGCTGATGTGTCAAGTTCTAAAATGTAAGTTAGATATTAGACTGGTTAAAGAAACAAAAACTTATTACAAGTGATTATATTCTCATCCACAACCTGACTTGATTTCGCAAAATCTTTTGTTTACAGTCAGATAAATAGTTATTACCTATAATACAAAGCTTTTGGTAATGAAATCTAATTATACTAGTAAGGGGTTTCAATATTCCGTCTGAGTGCATTGGCTAATATATCAGGCTGACGACCAGTCGCGGAGTACCATTCAGTGTGTCATTTCACTACTACTATTTTGTTGTATTGAATAACAAAGCTTGTACCCTTTTTGAGCTCAATCCTCATCAGGACCCTACAGCAAAAACAAAAGGCTGGGCACATTAGACTGGGTTTAGAGACAATCAAGGTATTCACATAAAATTACATAATTGAATTGGGGTTACATTGTCAAGAAACGTAGAGTTTTAAACAAAAATGTCATTTTTAATATTTGAAACCTTTTAAATTGTGGAGTAATATAACATTATTTTAAAATCTGTTTTGCATTGGATTTGGAGCAAAGTCCGAAAAGGTCTTTTTCGATCACCATCATTATCATACTAAGAGAGCCTATAACAAGAACTTTTAACGATTTCCCCTTTCTTTTATATATTAAAAGCCACGCTGATCTAAAATAGTCTTGTTTCAACTTGTAATCAATTCTTTTAAAAAAATATTTGCGTATTCAGGGTTAAATCTATCTTTTTTGTCCAACTTGGTTAATACTGCTTCTTTTCCAGCTGATGAAAACTTTACAAGCTGCAATAACTCAAATAATAAAAGGGCCTCCTTTTTTTTTTTTTTTTTTTTTTTACTTTCCTTTGATAGTGGTGGTTCTAAATTTGTGGGGGGTAGTTGTTATCTTGTATTGTTGTAAAAGAGGCTGCTCCGATATGAGCTATTCACACTCATTGATGGCGTATTTTCTTTTGGCTTTTTTTTATCAATTCTGAAAAGGCTTCTTTAGAACAGGCATCCAAGAGGCCTTTAATATAAATTTACAAGAATAAGCGAGTCTCTGAAATGCGAATGTATATACGGGATTCTTTTTATCAGTTACCAATGCATTGACAGCGTTCTTCTTCAAATGGCATTAGTGTTATTAATTAAGCCTAAGCTCACCATCAAGGTCTCATTTTCAATGTGCAGTTTAAAAAATCACATCTTTTTTTTAATATCTTATGGTAGTTACCAAAGGGTTATGTGGTTGGTGTTTTGCAGCAGTGCATAGAGCATGTCCCTTCCTGCTCTAAGGCAGGACCCATGCTAGATGAATATGCTGGTTCATGTCAACCGATTCAGATATTGCTAATCTGATAGAGGGCTGAACCCTGAGGAAAAGACGTAGAGAGTCTACAGCGTTACATCTTTAACCCACTGAAAAGTGGTCACATAGCTTCAAAGTAATGTAAATAATAATATATAATCATGATTGAATTGAATTTTTTCTTTAAAAAAAATAGCTCATATCATTATTACCACCTTTAGACAACCACTTTTTACAGTTACATTTAATTCCAAAAAAGTCAAGATAAGGCTGTAGAGTAGCTGTACTTTTTTGTTCATTTGGTATTAAGAAGACCTGTACGTGTAAAAATTAAGCTGGTTCTACTTTCGGGCTATTATTTGATAGCAAGAAATAATAAATAAATAAAAAACGTTCATGGTTAATATGGAGATAGTAATAATAATTTATTTAGGCTTGGTTTTGTGAGAAATTCTGTACACCCATGTGCAATTATAACACACCATAGAGACTCACAGTTAGTTACTAAGCATGTGCATTTAAACCAAACAAAGTTTTGCAAGATTGAAATCCAAAAGCATAGACTCAACGTCTAATCCCCTAGACTTGTGTCTGTGCATGTCTTAAAAGAGATGATATCGCTAAGCTACAACTGGTTAGCATTAGTTTTATTTTCATTTTCTTTTTTTTATTTTTATTTTTTATTTCCCTTAATGATAACAATTTCGTTAAAACCAAACCAATGCTGCTAAATAACCAGCTCAGTTAAAAATAATGATAGTCGACAAAGCAGAACCACAAGGTAATCATCGTAAACCCAAGGTCAAATATATACAATTGCAGATTAAAAAGTTTGCACTAGCTTGCGTCTGTGAGGAATTTAATCTGTTTTTTTTTTTTTTTTTTTTAAAAAAAAAATATAATTAACTAATAAGTTTCATGGATAATGTTTGTTTTCCTAATCTTTTCTAATTCAATCTGAACCTGTTTTTAATCCTTAATAAACACAAATTAGTAGGATTATACGGGTTTCAAAACATGGCTAGTATGGGATGTGCATACATGTCCTAAGAAAGAAATAGAAAAAAGACCACAAAACTATGACGCGTAAGCTGATATATCCTAGCCTTTCTTCACAACCACCTAAATCATGCCTGGCACACCTTTACGGCCTATAATTTCTAAAAAATCCACTAGAATAATATTAGAGCCATTTAAACGTAAAGTTATATTTGACCGGCATCTCACCGACCATAAAAATAAAAACCAATATTAATTGAGCAATGGATTTGCCTTATCCAACAGCAAATACCATCATTGAAGGATACAAGACCTCTAACTACAGGGGCCAGCTCTCCCCGCTCTGAATGGCTATAAATCCTTTCCGATACTAGTAAGCAACAAATCCAAATCCAAATCAAGCTGGATCCCTTTATGAGGAAACAAACAAAAAAAAAAAAAAACAGGAGATATCTGTAAATCACTTGGCAAGCCTGTTTCCGCATACACTGTTACTAATTTGCTGAAGAAAAACGTGGGCATGGCCATTGGAAGATATCAGAAAGGATCTCAAATGAGAAAATAACTAAACTACGCTATCAATGGGCGTTTGCACGCAAGGATTTGGGCATAAAAACAGTGAAGCAAGATTATTTTGAATGGTCAGTTGAGCTTTGTATAGAGAAAAAAAAAAAAAAAACCAGTGGATATGGCGACTTGACCTCCAAAAATACAAATGGAAATACATTGTTTCTTATACAAGAAATAAAGAAATATTGCCTATGATTTGGGAAACAATCTGGAGTGGTGTTCATACAGAAATCTACCGAATAAACAGGAAACGCAATTGGTCTAAGGAGGATATTCTTACTTCTATTTGAAATTTATTGACTATCATCTACCTGGCATACAGCACCCATGTATGGGGTTAATGCACAATAGTACTTCTATTCATACAAGATATCGTTAAAGATTGGCTGGATGAGAATGGTATTCTCATTTACTGGGCCGTACTCACCCGGCTGGAACCCTATTGAGCCTGACTGGACTAAACATAAGAAGCGTATCCATATTCATTCTCCAGATCATAAATTTTTCAACAGGACTAAAAATAAAAAAAAAATCCAAATTGAAAGGATACCTTTATAAAATTAATTAGATTCATGGGAGAGTTTAGGCGATGTTTTGGTCCGTTGATAAAATGTGTGGAAAGTCGTGTTAATCCAGGTTTAAAGTACAAGAGATGGCGTACATAAATAGATGGAAAATTAGTTTATTGTTCTTACATCCAATGGTTACAAATAAATTATATAACAAAATGACATACAAAGAAGACATGTGATTTCAAAGGCGTTTGTCTCTATGAGACTGTCAAGGTAGCGGTGTCAGCGCGCGTTATAAGTTCAGACATTCGATGGCGCCGAAATTTCCATGATATTTCCATGTGTAGCTTGGCTGGATAGATAGATAATCAGTATTATCCTTACATTAAATAGTTTCATACAAAATTATAAAACAAAATGACATACAAAGAAAACATGAAAATTCAAAAACATTTGTCCGTATGAGACTGGTAAGGTAACAATATTTGCGCGCGCTATGAGCTCAGACGTTCAATGGTGCCAAAATTTCCATGATATTTCCATGAATATCTCCATGTGCTAAGAAAAACCTGAGATACATAACACTTAGTAGATTAACACCAAAGATTGACACTCTGTAAAATATTAACAAGCTGCTTTATCAATCAAACCATTAGCAAAGAAGCTGCGATGATGAATCTAAAAACCTGACTATCGCTTCAAGGTCTTTTGTAGTATCAAGAAAAATCTTGAAATCAAGTTCCGGGTGACGTACATGATATTAATTTGAAAAAAAGTGCGTATTATTGTTTATCTGCCATTCAGCTATCTCATATAATTAAACACCTGATAAAAAATTAATATCTGATCGTTTTCATATTATAATACTCCTAGTTGACTATAAGCTTTTGTAGGCTCTTCCTTAGAGAGTATATGTATATAGTTGAGGGTCCTTAACCTTGACAGAAACTGATTTAATTTTACATTAGTTGAAAATAATCAAGTTAAATCGACCTTACTCTTTCTGAGGTTAATTTTGGATAACCATCTTGAACAGCAAAAAAAATCTCTTCTGTCGATATGTTTTAATTTCATTGAAAGCTTGAGTCTTCTTACCCAAAGCTTGGTTTAACGTATTTGAATCCATCCTAAGAAGAAAGGATTGGTGTTAGTTTTTTTAAATAAAAAAAAAATTCCAAAAAATTTAAAAAAAAAAAAAAAAACAATAAAAAACAATAAAAAAAATAAAGAAAAATATAATAAAAGCCCAAAATCCATGTCTTCTTTGTATATTGTTTTATTTAATAAATATCATTTTATTTCATAAACACGTTTGTAACTGTTTTGTGTAAGAACAATAAACAGATCATTTATCTATCTAGCAAAAGCCCGTATCAAGTTCCAAGCTATTCTATCATAATTGGTCATGAATAAAAAAGAATTTGAGATTTTCTGCTAATTTCACCCGAAGAGCTATAAAGCCAGGGAGATAGATACTCAGTGTATTGTCCTGACACGAAACAGTTACAAACGTGTTTATGAGACAAAATGATATACAAAGAAAACATGAATTTCAACTCATTTTCTCTATGAAACTCGTAGGATATTGGTGTCAATGTGTTTTATTATTTTAAGGGTTTGGTGGCCCTGAATTTTCCATGAATGATTCCATTCTTCAAGGGGAATCTGCGGTACATGATACCCAGTAGATCGATACCAGAAGTTTTATATTCACCAAAACTCTAACGAGATGCTCTAATCAAGCAAATCATTAGCAGAAAAGTTGTAGTAATAAATCCAAGAACTTGACAACCTCCCCAAGGCCCTTCTTGGTACCAATAATAATCTTTGGATCAAGCTCCGGGAAAAGTTTTCTCAACAAATCTCCCTCTATAGGATGAAAAGAACATTTACAATAATGATTTTTCTTGTTGATTATAAAGCCTGGGTACAAAATAGTTGAATTTCTTTTACCAAGGCAAGAAAAAACCAAAAATGCCGTTAGAAAAACTAGAAATGTTGCTTAGAGCTTGCAATTACTTTTATTAAAATTACTAAACCTGCTTCTCCTTTCTCCAAAGTGTCTTTTGTAAAACTTGAAATCAACCCAAGCAACAGTTTGTGCAGCCGCCCAAGTTCAAGTAAAGAGCCCACGTCGATTAGTGCTCTCTGATCGACTCTGTCTACAACTGAAATTGCAAAATATCATTAAATTTTTTTTTATTAGGTGCACTCATTTATTTCCGATTGGTATTTAAATAATTGCACTTAGAAAGCCTTGTCAACTTAAAATCATGTGTAAGTGTTGTTATGGCAGAAACCTAATTGGCTTAATAGCGGATAATTTCCATAAATCATTAGACGTGAAATGATTTTTTTTTTTTGACATTATGAATAGGCTGCCATTTTGAAAGTTGGGGTTTAAAGACCATCTCACCAGCAATACAAAAACAGCAAAAAAAAAAACAAAAAACAAAGCCTACTAATATCTTTTATTTGCTTAATTTTCAAGGTTAAAATCAACAATTCATTCTATGTATAAACGAAATTCAATTGAGTTAAACTTGCTAGTGTACAGATAACGCTAGGTCTAATTGCCAATGAATATGATATGTGCGTGTCAGTGCCAGAAACGACCTAGGCGTTCATCATTATAGCAGAAAAATAATAAATATACAGGGACCAAAGAATCAAAAATAGGTCCAGTCAGTGGCGCCTCTAGCCATGCCACCCAAGGAGCATCCTATGCTTTCCTCCTCAGGTCAAAGAAAAAGAAAACCAGGAGAGCTTACACCTGGCCTTTGAACGCCTTCTCAACAAACTTGCAGTTACGGGGCTCGGGGTCGTTGTCCGCCGGCCTTGAAATGCACACGTAGTTCTTGCCACCGGGCAAAACGCACTTGATCTCAGAACTGGGGAACTTGCACGGGCAGTCAACGGGTCTCTTGACACATGCAAGCGTATCTTCGCAAATGTATCCATTGCAATTGTAGTTATCGTAGGTTTCTTCAAACCAAGACCCATCAGCCTTGGGCTGATTCGGCTGCTGTTGCTGGCGCTGTTGCTGGAAAAGGTTGTCAAAGATGTTGCCAAACTGAGCAAGCACCTGAGAAGCACTAAACGCAAGTAACAGTAAAACTAATGCTAATGGTGATCTAATCATTGTCGTTTGATTTTTTTGGGGGTATACACGTATATGAGTTAAGGTATGATCCGGTTACACTGGCGAGAAAGAGAGAGATGTTGGATCAAATGTGAGCTCAGTGGGATGGAAAACGTTGGAAAAATAGAAAAGAAGCCTGTGGGTTTGTGAACAGTTGGCAACTTTTGAAATCACGTGATGTTCGATAGCTAGCTACTTGGTCATGATTTTCTCAAAATACATGAGATAATGAAATAAAAAAATAAAAAACAAATACAACTATTATAACTAAGACATTTAAATTACTATTTAGCTGCATTTGAGTCTAAAATAAAAAGGTTTTATGTAAAAACTTTTTTATAATATTTGCTGGAATATACTTTGTTCATTTTTTGACAATAAGAAGCCTCTTTAGCTTAGTGGTAGAGCGTTGCACTCGTATACCGATATGCAAAGGTCACCGGTTCAACTCCGGTAGGAGGCAATTTCTTTTTGACTTTTTTTTTACTGAAAAGTAAACAAAGACTACATTTATACTTGATATTGAAATCTCATAGTAAAGAGAGCTTCCTCTAAGCAATTGTAGTACTTGAAGACTGTTCATTCATTTTTTAATTTTTTTTTTACTATTGAGGGACAGGCCAGTTGATGCTAATTCCTACCAATCCCATCCTCATCAATTGCTGAAGTTGAATTGCGCTTGAACATTTGGAGCAGCTTTCCTAAAAAAACAAATAGAAATCCACCTGGGATACTGTCTGCCAGTCTTTTAGAACCCTTTGAACGGCATCAAGGACATAAATTGCGCGTCGGTTTAAACGGGCGCCCACCATAACGTGGTCGGTGCCTTGGCGTAGTAACCGTTAATAAGCGGCGTCTATTGTTTTTGTGGTTGTGTGCAACTGCCGTATGGAATGGCACTGATCTGATACCAAACATATAAAACTGTTAAATTTTCTCGTTCTTTCTTTCTTTCTTTCTTGCACTTTCTTTCTTCTTTATCTACAATTTATATTTCTTACCATCCATCATGTCTGACGAAACCATTAACAACTTCTTTTCCAAGTATGTTCTTGTTTACCCTTTCATGTCTCTTTTTATCCGCTAACGTTCTTCTAGGGTCGACTCTTTGAAGTCCAACTTTATCACTCGTATGTCACATTAGCCCCGCTCAGCGTAGCATCATTATATTAACAACCTGCCAGGTCTTGCTGAGGCTGTCGCTATCCCCTCTGTCTCTGCTGATGCTGAGCACCGCCCTGAGGTCGTCAAGGTATGATATAAATCGGCACTGTTTCTACGCAATTGTTTACTGTAAACTTTGTTTTATCCACTTTTTGTGGCGTTTCGCCATTACAATCTCACCGCTAACATGAAAAATCACCCACAGATGGCTCACTGGCTTGTCAAAGAATTGACTGACCTTGGTGCCACTGATATTGAGCTCAAGGAGCTTGGTATTCAGGAGGACACTAAGGACCTTCAGCTTCCTCCCATTGTCGTTGCCAGATACGGCAATGACCCCGCCAAGAAGAACATTCTTATTTACGGCCACTACGACGTTCAGCCCGCCCAGCTCGAGGATGGCTGGAACACTGATCCCTTCACTCTTGTTGAGAAGGACGATGCTCTCTACGGCCGTGGTGCTACCGACGACAAGGGCCCCGTCATCTGCTGGCTTAACATCCTGCAGGCTCATAACGAGCTCAAGCTCGACATCCCCGTCAACCTCGTCTTCTGCTTTGAGGGTATGGAGGAGTCCGGCTCTCTTGGCTTGGAAGGCCTCATTGAGAAGGAAAAGGATGCCTACTTTAAGGGCGTTGATGCCGTTTGCATTTCCGACAACTACTGGTTAGGTACCAAGCACCCCGTTCTTACTTACGGTGTTAGAGGCTGCAACTACTACTCCATTACCATCGAGGGCCCCGCTGCTGACCTGCACTCTGGTCTCTTTGGTGGTGTCGTGCACGAGCCCATGATTGATCTTTCTCATCTGTTTGCTAAGCTCGTCTCCCCTAGCGGCGAGATTCTCATCCCCGGCATTCAAGAGATGGTAGCCACTCTGACCCCCGAGGAGGATGCTCTTTACGACAACATTAACTTTGATCTTGAGGGCTTTGAGGGCAACATTGGTTCCAAGACCATTATTCACGACAATGTCAAGTCTGCTCTGCAGGCCCGCTGGAGATACCCCTCTCTGTCGATCCACGGTGTTGAAGGTGCTTTCTACAGCCCAGGTGCCAAGACTGTCATTCCTGCCAAGGTCATCGGTAAGTTCTCCATCAGAACTGTGCCCGATATCGAGTCCGCCAAGCTGGATCAGATTGTTATCAAGTACGTTGAAGAAGAGTTTGCCAAGTTGGGCTCCAAGAACAAGCTTAAGGCTGAGTTAATTCACGATGGTAACTACTGGGTGTCCAACCCCCATAACTGGAGTTTCCGTGCTGCTGCCAGAGCCACCAAGAAGGTGTGGGGCGTCGACCCCGACTACACTCGCGAGGGTGGTTCGATTCCCATCACCCTGAGCTTCCAGGATATTCTCAAGACTAGTGTTATTCTCCTGCCCGTTGGCCGCGGTGATGACGGTGCTCACTCGACCAACGAGAAGATCAACGTGCCCAACTACATTGAGGGCACCAAGACCCTTGGTTCTTACCTCCACTACCTTGCTGAGGAGGAGAAGGACGCGTAAATGTAGCGGGCTATTCTCGTCAGGGGTGATATTTATGATATATACAACGCAATTTTGCTCAAATTTAACGGGCATCAATAAATAAATGAAACAAAAAACAACAACAAAAAAAACTAACATGAAAGGAGTAGCTAGAGTAGATGGATGATATGGAACCCGCGTGGGGCCAATAATATTATAATTAGTAAAAATTTTTTTACACTTTGTCGAGTTGCAGCTTTTCATTTTGGTTGCCGAGACGCGAAATGCGTAAAAATACATCGACACCATAGCCCTCAAGCGAATGAAGATCCAAATGACCATCCCAGTAATCCGCATAAATGCGGGAAAGGGGCAGGCCCATGCCCAGCTTGAGGTCCGGGGGCCGCGAGCTCAGTGATGCCAGGGACGACAGTCCCGAGCCATTTCCCGTGGCGGCGGTGGGGGCCTGGTGCAGGAACTGCTCAAACCCACGGAAGTCGGTCGTCTCGCTCGTAATATGGTTGCCGCTGCCGCTGACAGGGGTCGAGATTTCCTCCGAGATGCCCGCGTAGGTCGGCACCTGCTTGAAGTTATCAAGCCGGTACTGTGACCGGGGCCCCTTGGAAAAGCTCCAAATGTGCGGTAAAATATCGCTAGGGATACCACCGCCTTGGTCCGAAATTCGAATTAGTATGGTTTTGGCCGTGTTGGATATTGAGACCAAGATGGGTGGCGGCGGGGAGTCGGCTGCTCCTTTGGTCTTTTCGTGGTGACGTACGGTGGCTTCAATTGAATTGCGCAGAATCTCGCCGAGGATGTAGTCAAGGTGCGACTTCATGTATAAAAAGTTGGTGTCTGTGAGTCCCTCAATGATGATCTCAGGCATGCGGGCGTCGGGATACAGCTGCTGGATGAGCATCGAGGCCTGAACAGCACTGGCCTCGACAGCCTCCTTGGCGTTGCAGCGTAGAAATACGGCACCGATATAATTTGGATCGTCCTTGCTGCTCCCGTCATTGTATGTACCGTTTTTATAGTTTGCTGTCAGTGAAAGGTGTTGCTCAGCAATCACGCGGCGCGAAATGCGCGAGCACAGGATTGACGACATGAACTTGTCAAGCTTGTCAGAATCGATTGACTGATACATTGAGCACTCAATGGCACCAATAACGAGATTGGGGATGATTGAGAGGTGCTCATTTAGCAACTTGTTGAGAAGCAAGCAAAACCGATCATTATCCTCCAGGGTACGAATCCGCGGGAACTTGCGAAACTGATTAAACGCATTATAGTACATTTCATAAACCCGGCAAAGATGCGCATTACTCACGACCCCAAACGGCAGTTCTTGCATCTCGCGGATCCGGTGGGCTAGCCGCGTGGGCAGCTCCTGCTGGACAAAATCGCCCGACGAGACTAACTTTTCCGCTGTTAGTTTGCGCCCAAAAAACGCCAGCTGACGGAGGGACACAGGCCGCGGCTTTCGTTTTTGCACCCAGTCTAGTAGCACTGTGTTTTGGTAGAAATGGCGGCTGTTGATGAGTTTTGACCCCGGCGGGTAGGTTTTGGATTTTAACGTGGTTGCAAATGAGCCGGGTTCGGCGTGATGCGCAAAATCGCTGCTATAATGCCGGTTTCGCTGGGGATGCGCTAACGCGGTGGTGATGCTGCGACATCGCAGAGGTACAGAGTGAAGTTTAAGTCGGTTCATTTATGGCTATTATGTGAGGAAAGCGGATAAAAAGTCCATGCAATCCTGGTTTACAAAAGAAGTGTGAATATATATTAAAAAAAAAAGAGAGAGAGATGGAGGATTAAATCAATTTATTTGTAAACTGATAAAGATGACAAAAAGAGGATGAATGGGGAGGAGTCATTATTTCCTGCCTCCAGCCAGCCAAAGATGAAAATTTCTAAACCTTAAATGCAATATGAGCCTAAAGCCTTACATTATAAGACAACAGCCTTGAACCCCCTGAAGCTTGAGATAGCAGTCGTGGTTTGCTAAAAAAAAAGTTGCAAATGATGAAGAAAATACTAGACGGCGCTGAAGACATCATAGGCTGGAAGCCGGCCCCGTAGACTCGAAATGGTGGTTTCCAACACGCCAATCTGGAGCAGGATCTCGGGGTGTGACACGCGCATCTGCCGGGTAAGGCTGTCGGCCTTGAGCTCAAGTGCCCGCACCAGCGCTGTCGCCGTCTCGGTGTCAAGCGTGCTCACATTGTGTAGGCAGTGGTTCATGTAATGTATCCGATAAAGCACCGGTGTTTGTGCACTGACGCCATCTTCATCATCCTGTTCACTGGGTTGACTAAAGATGGTGTCAATAGAGGGCAAAAGTACCTTTTTCACAATTATGTTGATATCCCGTAAACACGTCTCGCGCGTAACTTCTTCTAGCGGCGTTGCAGCCAGGTGAGGGTCGGACCACGACTCCACTAAAAACCGCAAGGCCAAGCAGATTTTCAAAAGTTTGGCGCGATCGTTGTTGACACGGCTCAGCACGTTAAGGATCCGGTTGCGCAGCTCGTAGTTTTGCGCTGGAATGACTGTGCCAAGTAGCTCACTCAGCGCAAGCCACGACTGACTGCCCTTGTCGTTATTCCACTCATCAGCAGGAATCGATTCTAACAGCCGGCTGATCTGGGAACCAAAGAAGAGCATAGGTGCTGCCTGTTTCGAAAATGGAGTCCGCGAAACCGATAAAAACGAAGCATCAATTGAAGCAAGGGCCACGGCAGCAAGCGTTGAATTGACTAAATTAGGCGCCTCTTTTACACCGATTACAATTTTCACAGCAACGTCAATCATCAGCTCAATAGCCGTAGCCTGGGGCAGGTAGTCGTGACCCTTGGGACTCAACACGCGCTGAAATGATTTCCCAATGTTGCACTGAGGACGGTCGAAATCACCATCATCGGTGGTATTGAAAATACTCGTCACTATTTCCGGGTTCCCGCCACTCATCATAAAGATAGACTGCAGCGTTAATGCCAAAACTGGCATAGAAGCCTCGCTATCGTAGCCCTCGACGAGACAATCGCGATACTGCTGATAGTGAGTCGGAAGTAACTTTGATCGCAGCGTGTTACACATGATCCATTTCCAGATGACCAAAGGTAGGGGCTGGCGGGGACCTGTAATGATTTTGTTAGCCCGAATTCGGGCCAACAGCACGCCCGATTCAATTAGCAGATTCGGTGTATCGACATGGCTTAGAAAGGTGTACCAAGCATTTTTTGGCAGCGTTTGGAGGGCATTGGCACAGAGTTGATAGTGCTGTTGTCGAAACTGTAGCTGGAAAAAGTAAAAATCAGTCTCATGCTTTGTGCTGCGCTTGTTTCTATCTTCTGTCTCAGACAGCCCGTCAATGGCGGTGTAGCTACTATTGTTTTTGTGAAATGCAAGATTGATTTTGAGTTCTTTATTAATGTCAAGCGGGTAGAAGGTCTGGCTATGTTTGATTGGTTTCAAGCTGCCTTCCGGGTCTACAAGCTTGTGCGGGAGACCAAAGCTTTTCGTTTCGGACAAATCTACCTGAAACCGTGCGGCCAGATCGGCAGTGAACTCGGATTTACTTTTCTTTTCCTGTTCACGGTGAAGCCACATCTCTTCTTGCTCGCGCTTGGCTTCAGACTGAATTTCTTGAATCCGGTCCAAGTCGGCATAGTATTCTTCCTCCTCTAGCGAGGTTTTGAGAATATCGTCCAGCATATCACTCGTGCTGGGCGTCTTTTTCGCTGTAGACTTGGGTTTAGTAGGAAAAAAGTCGGTGATCTTGGTGGTTCTTTGAAACTTTTTGCGGGCCGACCCGACGTTGTGCTTGCGGGGCGATAGCACCGTTGAGACGGGCGTGGTAATGGATTTTTGCTGCTTGGCAGGGGAGGGTCTAGAAAATAAAGATTCATCAGACGATGAGGTGGAGTCTGTCCGGGGCCTCAAATTGGAGTTGGAATTCATATCTTTTGATGCAGGTCGCGGGGAGGGAGTTCTATGACGAGAGGATGTAGGCTCAAATGCCGAAATTACTTCATTAAAAGGTGGTGACAGGTGATTCGAATGCAAAGAGGGCGAGAGTCCCTGCTCTGAAAGAATGTCATTTGTTGGGTCGAGCCCAAGTTTTTTTAATGGTGGCGAAGAAAAGGGAATATGATCCAGGCTGTCAGTGATAGTGCGAGTTGGTACCAGTGGGGAGTCTGGGCCGGGGTTCTTTGGGGCTTTAAGTAAAGTTGGTGGTGATGATAACGGGTCAAGGCTGCTTTCCTCACTACTGAGTTCTACTGTAATTACACGGTTAGTACTAGATTTCCCATTTCTCTCAGGTGCTACTGAGGGGAGTACCTGTGTAATGACAAAATCAGATTCCTGACTGTCATCCATTCCTGAAAATATAAATCAGCAAGGAGTGAGAAGTCTTTCTAAGATTGCGTGAAGTGACACAAATGGAGAAGCCGTTTTTTTTTTTTGCTTTTTTTTTCGCGTTGGTTATATGTATTACATAAAAAGAATTAAATGAAAAAGAAGTTGGCGTTTACGCGACGTGAGGTATTTCCCAAACCATCATTATTGGTAAAGAACAGCTACATGACAAGATCAAATGAGATGGATATATAACAAGATATAACTTTAACAGTGTCATCAATGAGAATGGAACAGTAATAACCGTTATAGTATATGATTTGACACTTGATGGTACTAGTTTTTTTAATGGAAACTGAAATATCTAGTTTACTACTCATCATGATTGGGTTTTACATGGGCTTTAACATGAGCTTTAACCTGGGATATTTTAATCAATACAAGTTATTTTTTCTTTCCCATGGTAAACCTAGAAGCTACAACATTAGCAATAGCAAACTCCCCCAAACCCAAAACTTGGCTCTAGGTTATTAGCTCTAGTGCTATGTCCACGTTAGAATGGGAGTTTTTGTTGTTGCTGCTTCTCTTTACTGCTGAACCCTGCGTTTTGACAACTTCATACCAGGGTATGACATACTCATCGTTACTTTCACAAAGCTCAGCAAGCATACGATTTATTAATAGCCTAGTTTCTTATTTGATTTTTTTTATCGATTGAACTTTACTTCAAAAGGTTTAAATTGGACAATATGTTAAGCTTTTATTCCGACAGGTTGGTAACTCCAAGGCGTCAACGTATAAGAGAGCCAAGACTCGGTACGGTAATGATATACAAGCTTGACAACTGAGGCTTTAAAACTATGATTCCACTAGTTTTTTCTAAATACGCAAACCCGGATTGAATTGTACCATAACATTGCATTTTAATCCGCAAGTTTGGATTTTCAGCAACCGTAATACTGCTGATAATAAAAAAAAAAAAAAAAATTGTAGAATGTCCAGTTGGCAGAATACATTGTTTCAATAAACTCCTAGGAATGACAACATTTTTCAAGTGAGAGTGTCCATACCAACGTCTTCAATTCATGTCAAATAGGTTTCCTTTGACTACTAGTCAACACCAACTGTACAATTAAAATGTTTGACAATACCATGTCACCAATCAAACATTATTTCAACAAGAACCGCTAAACCCGGAACAGACAGACCAAACGAGGCAAGTAGAAGAACAAAAAAAAGCTATGATTAAATATAAGGTTGATGCATAGCATAATCCATTCAAATACTGTGAACTGTGGTAGCATTTTTGGTTTATATAATGAGAAAAGAGGCTGAGAATGTTTAATAAGGCGCCCTAGTGGCTCATGTAGGATAACAATATCAAGTTTTGCAAATAAACTTAAAACAACTATTAATGAATGTCTGGAAAAATAATAACAAAATGGGAATACTGTAATAATGCAATATTCTCACTGACATGTACTAATAAACCACCATGGTTACTTTAAATGGTATACTGGATAGGCCCATTCGCTAGTTCAGATCTGTTATCTGTGGCCGTGATATTTGAAACAAAGATCCATTGAGGACCCAGTCTACTAGTGTTTGAAGTTAGTCTAGCAACCAACTTTTTATTTTTATTTTTTATTTTTTTTAGCCAACAGTAGCAACAACGGACCATCTAACCCGCTTTTTTTTTTTTTTGTTTTCTTTTGGAGAAGCCATGTGGGATACGGCCCCAATAGTCTAGTTCATGGCATGCTTAAAATCACATGCACATCACTCTGCTTGTGAGGAGGGTTGCAGCGTGTCAATATCCCGGATTCTTCCGTAATTTACAAGGCTGGCTCTCTGGATTGGGGAGGAAAAAAATAAGCCCATGACAGATGGATTATACAAAAAGGAGACTGAACCGAGCCTTTGGCCAATATGCCAGTGATTTAATCACTTGACCATCGCAGTTAAGCCGATATAGGCCATAGGCCGATCAACACACATGGTTTTCTTTTTCCATTCAATGCTGCAAATGTTGCTCCTGAGAATTACTAAAAAGAAAAACGAGAAAATTGGTGTCTTGGTTAAGTTGTTGATGTGCAATATTAGTCGTCGAATAATATAGATGTTTGGACTATAGAAACAAGCGAAAGTAATTTTTTTCTCCCCTTTTTTAGCGGTAGATATCCTGGCGGCTTGTGTCATTGAATAAACAAAACAGAAAAAAAGTCATTACTTGCTAACTCTAACCCACATTTGCATGTCCTGACTTTTGCAGTTATTATTTAAACCTTGATAAGAGGTACTTGTTAACAAGAATGCTCCAGAAGCGAGAGAGGCCTGCTCGAAACGTCAAGTATCAGGCCCTGATTATGTGATTAGGAAGGTTATGGGGTTATTGCTGGGCCAGAAGCCTGACCACCACTATGTCGTTACAAAAAAACAAAAAGAAAAAAAAAAAAAAAAAAATAAGGTGCATGCGTTGAGCTTGGACCTAAGCCCAAAAACAGTTAACTAATAATACAAAAAAAGGGGTGGGCCACCTGAGTTAGGATCCGAGGCTAAAAAAACACAGATTAAAGATCAGACCCTGAAAACAGATTCATCTTAAAGAAAAAAAAAAAAAACTACAAAAATTAACATGTGAATTAACCTCACCAAAACAACGGCACCTACAGGTTTATTTCCCATGGATCAATTTGAACTCGTCTTGTAGTGTAAAAGACCCTTCAATTACTCAACGTATAGAGCTCAAATAAGCGAAAACAGATGCTGATAACTTTTTGATCTAATAAAGGGGAACTATAATCTCATGCTAACTCTGAATTGTGGGCTGTTTTAGTTTTTCTTTTTTTTTTTTTTTTACCTTCTTAACCACTTTAACTGAATTCGGTTTGAGATCACTATTGTGTGGTAATTTCATTTATCACGAATCAAAAAAAAAAAAAAACTGATTTAAAGTTGTATTCAGTGTGCTGGAGCATGCCATACGTTATCACGACACTAGCCTGAACAATGGCAACGAGATATCCAGATTATTAGAATTAGCAAAAATGCCATTGTCTAATCCATTTTTTTTTCTACCCCACCAAATAAAAACAAAAGAAAATAACAGAAATAGATAAACTCGCATTTATAGGTACCCCAATTGGCACATGCCTTATTGTTTTTATTTTTGTATTAAGGTCTACAAAATCTTTAATTGTTATCATTACTATCACAGCTCAAAGTCTCTGTTTTACTGTAATAACACCAAATATAATCCCTTCTTTAGGGCTCCAGCGAAACTGTAGCTCTACAGCGTACTCTAACTGCACGCGGTCGCAAGATAGCGTCGCTTCGGTTCCATAAGAACCCTTAACTTTCAAAGTGTCTAAATCCAACTCAGATTACTCATCTTTTCTTTTATTTTATTTTTACCCCTCTTTCACCTTTTTTGCATCATTTTTGGGTCTGCTTTTGCCTTCTTTTTTCTTTTTTGGCCCAGAATCCTGCCAAACCTGTTAGGCCCAAGATTCAAGATTTATTAATCTCGTTTAAGTTGCTTAAACCCGTTTTTGGGTTAACACTAAAATCTAACCAAAGTCAATACTGGTGTCTAAGTTTTTTTTTTCTCTGCAATTTTAAGGTCTAATTAGTATCATCTCTGGTATTATAAAATTCCAAATATACATCAGCTTCCCTTTATATCATGCCAGTACGCCACACTGAGTGAACTACCGTCGCTGCTGGCGCTGTTGTTGCTGACGTTTCTTCTTCTTGAGTCGGCGCTCCTCCAGTTTGCGGAGCTTGCTATTGTAGCGTGAGTTTTTGTTATCATGCACAAGAATGTAATGCCGCTTGAGAGAATCCTTTCGCGTGAACTTCTTGCCGCAGTTTTCACATGCAAGTTTTTGCGCATCCCTATCGGCCTCGCCGCCATGCTGAAACCGCGTATGGCGACACCACTCAGACGCAGTAGGGAACCCAGCAATATACCAAGGGCAGTCCGGGTCCGGGCAGTGAAAGGGACGCGACACCCCGACGGTATCCATATGCGCACAGAGGTCCAAAATCGTACGAAACTGGCCCTTACAGTGAGAACAAAAGTATTTGCCCTTTTTCCCCGGCAACGCCTTTTCGGTGCGCAGTGAGTTTTTGTGCATGAGTGAAACGTGTAATCCGGCCATCACCGTAGGGTTAGTCCACGCCTTGTTCTCGCGTGATTTCTTCTTGAGTTTTTTCTCTGTCTTCTCTTCGTAGTACTGGTCATTGCTAGTGGCCTCATCGGAAAGCGGAGAATTTCCTGAAACAAGTGATGCTTCGTACGAAGTTTCCGATGAGCAGGGAGATAAGCCATCCATCGATGATGATGATGATGATGATGAACTGCCAGGCGCGTAGCTAGACTCATTCACCGAGACCTCCGAAAATGAAGTGTACTGCGGTGGTGATGGCTGGGATGTGTAGCTCTGGCCAGCATTGTAGGGCACCGGCTGGACCATGGGCTGGTGGTCCTGGTAATAGTAGCTTTCACATGAGGCCGGTGCGTACGCTGGCGAGATGCTCTGGGGATCAGCTTGTGGCAGAGAAAGACCCCATTCGGGGGAGACTTGCTGCTGCAGAGGAAACCAGCCAAAAGTGGGCGAGAAAAAGTTGGCATGCGTTTGAACATTGTAGCCCGCTGGGTTTGCCCCAAGGGACGAAACTGGAGGGTGGGTAAAGTCCTTGGCTGGAGGTGACGACAAGGCGTGCTGTTGTGGCACGATAATGGGGAAGAAATATTCAGGATAGTTGCTCAAAAGCTCAACTTGATAATGCTGGTGGTATGCCGGGTGGTAATGGTATTGGGGGGACCCATCATGGTCAGTCTCAATGACGACCATGGGGTCATGGGGCCCCACTGGCTGCTCAGTAGCGCCGTTTAATCGTGGGGACGATGACGGCGAGGTGGGCAGAGTCGACGAACCCGAGCCATGAGCCTGGGACCCAGACCCCTCAGGCTCTTCGAAAATGGTTTGATGCGACGATTGGCTCAAGTTTCCGGAAACTTTGCTAAACAAAAAATGTGTCCTGGCTGGGGTGATACACGTGGCTGCGACTCCACTCGAGTTTACCGGAAGCTGCAGCTGCTCCGGCTTGTTGAAATTAGAAGAAGCAGTTTGTGAAACTGGTGACCCAGTACTGGCTGAATGTATCGTAGACTTGTTGTTGAACGAAGCCAGCAGTTCGCCAAGCTTTAGGGAATACTCATGCGCAGCGTTGACGGGGGTGCCAATGTCAGTAACCTCAAAGAAATTAAAGTTGTAGCCGGCTATCGCACCAAAGGGATTAGCAGCCGCGCTGGGGTTAGTCATGCTGCTACTGTTATCCGTAGTGTAGAGCCCACTATTATTCGTGCTGTTAAGTTCAAATGTAGTGGTTGGTGAGTGCGGTGTAAAGTTGGTGCGCTCCCTCAGCAGCGGCGGCTTGGTAAGAGAGGTTAACGCGTGAGCCCTGGCGCTCTTAACTGTAAAAAAGGTTGCTGACTTGGGGGTTGCAAAACAGCACTGGGCTAACTTGACGTTGTTGGATTTATCACACTCCAAATCACCCACTTTGGTGTGGATGAGCTCGACCAAATCACCTGTGACGTGATCACTACCTAGGTTGTTGTTGTGGGTATATCCGTTGGTTTTGGCAATGGCAATTTTTAAAGGCGGTTTTTGCTTACTGATTCTACTTTCCCGGACAGCAGCAGACGGCTTTGTGATTTTAGAAATGGTTTCGTGGGAAATCCGTGGGGACGGCAACTGTTTGCGTAACCGCTCGTTGGTGTTGAGTAGACTGTAGGGTAGAGAGTGCATAATATTAGATTAGGTTATGGGTATCAAGATAGTAAAAGTAATAGCCCTGGTAGATAGAAATATATGGGATAGTGAGAATAAAAAGAATGAAGAGAAATAATGCATAATTCTATTTTTTTTAGAGGTAGGACAATTGTATTTATATGTCAACGACAAAAACAAATGAGATCCTCAAAAGCTGTCAACTTACGTTTAGGCGAGGAAAGTAAAAGCATGGAAAAATGACGGCTTTTGAATTCAGGGTTTGAATAGTCTTCTTTTATTTTTTTATTTTACTTTTTATTTTATTTTTTCAAAATCAATTATGTAAATCCAAACTAAACTCGTAAAAGGATTGGTTTATATTTTTTTTTAGGGTAGCTTGTACACGACGTGTAGCCAGCGGTAAGGAAAGAATTGGTCACTACCAGTTGGCCTCTATCTATTCACATATGTACTGCGTATATAATCTGCTGTCGTGTTCTACCAGACTGGTGATAAACTGGTTGCACAGAGTCGTGTTAATATATATCGTAGGATTGATGAGAACTGATGGTCACGAACTGGGAATTAGGGCCGCAAATCAACTAGAGACATGCTGCACGCTGCTGCCAAGGGGGGGTTGTACCGACGTTTGCGTTAAGGGTGCACCATTTCTTTTCTTTTTTTTCTTTTCCTTTTTCCTTTTTCTTTTTTTTTTTTTTTTTTTTTTCGGGGCAGTGAAAGCCTTGATAAACACCGAGTGAGCTTGTGCATTGACCTAATAATTATTTTCACAGATTGAACGTTCTGCCGAGTCTTGGAAGGGCTAACTCCAAATGTGATCTCTGTAAAATGGGGCACCACAGCCTGTTTCCGTTATCTTCTGTTGATGTATCCTGGGGTCTGTATCGATGCAAAGAGAATAACTGCATTTAAAAGTCTATATTTTACATGTTTTTCCACCTTGCGTATCAGAACTAGGTTTTATTCATTTGTACAACAAGTTGAGGGGAGTTGACAAGAGCTTTAACTGTTGATAATTAAGGCATGGACAATATCCATGCAAAGACTTGACTGTGCTCAGTTGCTGAGAGGGATGCAACCTTAAAAAAAACTTATTTTTTTTTTTTTCCTCTTTTGGTTTAATTTATTTTTAATTTATTGTTGATTTATTTTTCGAGGCTTGCGTATCTCTGAGTTGGTTCAATGGTCAGTGTTTCGTTTCCATTCAACTTACTTTTTTCTACTCCTGCAGCTTTATCGTATTCTGAGCTATGTTGTTCTTGCAATCAAACCCGATAACTGGCGCATTCACACAAAGTGTATATTATCGCCAGGCCAGGTGACCTAGACCTGCCATTCCACACAAAATAAACGTGACGCTGTTCTCATGGCCAACTGGGTTATGGCGAGACCTTTTTCTTTTTAATTGTATCAACTTATTTCATGTTTGCATGCAATCAGCCCAACTCTGTACAACCCTGAGTGCTATCCCAGAGATCGTTAAACAATCCATTAGAGTATCAAGTGTTCGAAGCGGCGGCAGCCAAAAAACGACATATCAGTTACCATCTCTTAGTACGCTGCTAGTTTCCTTGCTTTGTTTCACAATAATCACACATTAAACCGACAAATACCTTTTATTCGCTGGGTTCTTTGATAATATTGCGGCAACATTTTCTGTGTTTAGACTTTGTTTTGGCCTTGGTTTAAAGACAGGATGGAGCTTTTTCCTTCAGTAACATGCCGGGCAAAAAATATATCTGTATAAATTACGTGGACATTCCACAATGCCGTATCGTAGGACTAAATGGAGACAAAAAGCGACTTGATCTGTGCAAACGTTGTAAAAAAAGAAAAAAAAAGAAAAAAACTCATCTCTGCTTTAAATTCTAATGGTGAGATCTGTTATCACCAACTACTACTACTTCCAGACTTAGAAAGGCCTCCTATGAGCCAAAATTCGTAAAACACTAGATAGCTTGGTTGGGTTATAAGTTGATAGTACCAAAAAAGAAAACCCGATGGCATATATATTCAGATCTCCTTGCGGTTTGGCTTTACAGTAGCAGCATAGAATGCCATCTGTATGGCCTAAAAACCAATTTCTTCTGCTTGTGTTATGAGGTTATATTAGTTGATAACGCCCGCAAAAGTTTCCCATAATGTATCTGCAGTGTAGTTGTTCTTACCACCGGGATTGTAGTCTACTCATCAAAGTGTTATTACAGCCACCGCTTAAACTATCGCTGCGCAAGTTCTACATCAGGGTTTCCAGTAAAAGAAAGCAACATGCAGTATTGTGAAGGATTAACATCTTTTTTTTTTTTGTTTCGTTTTGTTTTTTCTTTTAATTTGTAATTACTTGTAACTAACATTCAATTAGTTAGTCCTATATCACCAATGATTAAAATTGTAACTCCCCAAAAAAATATATATATATATTTTTTAAAAAAGTTATAAGACTAACTTGAAACTTTTGGTTTATAAAATATGGGCACTAAAGCACTGGTTAAAAAACTTAAAATTGTCTATTAAATTTAAAAAAGAAACTCGTATAATCTTAAAAGAAAGCAAACTAGCGACAGTTATCAAAAACTGTTTTTTTTTTTTTTTTTTTACTAATTTATTCTATTCTGGTACGATAGCATACTGTAGCTTAACGCTGAGCCCTTGGTGGTAAATATCAAGATTTAATAGTGAATGGGAAACTGCAGCTTCAACCCGTAAAATCAAATACAAGTTGAATACAACTTGGTGTTACTTTATAACTGTAATACAGTCGACAGCTTATAATCAGAGCGTGAAACAGCACTATATATTGCCCCAAAAAATGAAAGGTATGCTTAACTGGTTTGGACCGCATAATATCTAAATAAGGGAGATGGGAAACATGAGACTGGAAAGATTTGGAGTTAAGCGTGCATTTATTGGAAAGCCGTCAGTTTAAAAAGCAAAACTCAGGGACAGGAGTACATTAGAATATCAGAGGTGTACAAATAAAACAATTCATTTACCGCTTTGGGACATTCACTTGCATTAGAAAAAGTGAAGGACAAACCACGGGCTCAAACCACAAAACTTCAATACGCCATGGTTTCTTTCATTTGTAGTTTCTGCTACTGCCTCCACAGGATTGTTTTTTTTTTTTTGTTATTTGCAAATATGCAGATCCTTGTGTTAGGAATCTAATTAGAAACTGAGCTTGCAATTACCAACCTGATCGGTTCTAGAACGGCCCACCTATTCAACTAGTCAATATCCTGACATGATTGGATTTGGCAGCTACTGCCGCAACAAACGTGGCGAACTGGAACAGAAAACACTGATATTTTAGCCCTAAAATCATTTTGAGACCACCATGATCACCATTATTGCAAAATATCTGATACAACTTAAGGCACACACAAATCAGTAATGAGGTTGTATGCTGATAGCGCTATGATATAAGCTGAGACCCGAATGTGTTGCATTTAACCATCGGTACATCTGAACTCAGCTTTGATACTGGAGGTGCACTTGCCCCATTTAATAAGAAAAGACTCATTTTAGGTGGGTTTGTTTTTGATTAACTTGTTTGTTTGGAAGCTCAATGTGACTGATAAAGGGTTTGAACCAAGGCCTCAATCAGTATACAAGTGCGATAAAAAAAATAGTATCGACACTTGTAGAAACGTTTATATCGTGTAGTATGCAGACTGATGTAGCTTTTCAATGCTAAAACTCATAAGTTTTAAGATTAAACGTAAATAGATATGTGTATATATACGGGAAAGTGCCGATGCTGAACTTTCCAAGGGTCATTGGTTGTTATTGGCGCCAAAAGGACGTTATTACACACCATTAAAACTGTAGTTTTGAACTCATAAATAGTGGAATAGATAAACTTTGACCAGTAGTATGGACTTTGATCTCTGTAACAATACAAAGATTGCTATGAAAAGGTGACAGTGTATTAATGTTCGATCCAAGCGCCGCCAAAGGTCTGTAATACTGGCATTTTTTTTATCGCTGTTTTATTTATTTAACCATGTGTGTTATTTGTTGATTCATTTATCGATATATGCTTTTCTAGATAAAAACTGCCATTGACCAAATTTGACTCTATTAAACAAAATATCAAATTCTGATACTAGAACATGCTCATTACTTTGGGAATAGTTTTGCGTTTTCCAAGATAAGAGCGGAAAAGAACAGCTTAAGTGATGTCCGAGCAATTCCAATGCCTGTGAGACTAATTTCCGTAATAGTTTCGTTGATCCCATAGTACAAGATCTACTACAGTATCTTGCCGTTGTCAGATCTATGTGCATACATGCAGAAAGACTATTGCTGTTGTATGCATACGTCTCCATTTTATTTCAAGCCTGACGCATGTAGGGTCTTTTTCTTCTTTTCTCGTTGGTTATTTATTGGTATTACATAAACACATACAAATACTTTTGTCCAAACTTATTTTACCGGCCTGAATTATCTCTTTTGGCCTCGACTTCTCATGTTATGTAGGGGGGGGGGGGGTTTATTGCCTTTCTTAGCTATGTCTATATAAGTACTACTTGATTGTCTGAAGCCTATTTGACGTGTTTAATAACTGGGCTAAACCCAGATCTGGTGGCACCGCTAAGAGTGCTTTTTTCTTCAGCGCTGTTCTCTGGCAGTGGTTGACAATATGTGTATATTGCCTTAAACTCGCCGCAGTTGTAATCGTTTTTGAGGGCACTTTCTTTTCTGGACGTATTCAACAATATCTTTATTGTCAGTAGTCAATTGTGTTATCCATCTCAGTATTTCTCGGGGGTAATAATGCTTCAGTAGGGACTGGTTTCTTCAGGTTGGTAGACAGATTTGTGATCTCTCCCTTGGTGGTTTCTTTGTACCAATTCGCAGCTCTGTTTACCATAAACGCTTGATATCTGTCATTTGCTCTGTAAGACTGTTTGATTTTTCGTAGTCTGGCTCTTAACGCCTTCCAGTATTCTGTGGCGCCCTAACTATCTCCATCAGGGTTGCCCTCGGTCCACGGGCTGGACTTGACCAGGACTGACAGGCTTGTCAGATTATCATCTTGGGGTATGCTGGCTAAGTATTGAATCCTGGTATCATCGGAATTTGACTTTTTTTTCCTTGTTATTTTTTTCTTTTTCTCATATATAATCTCTTTTATTCTCTTTCATTCTCTCACAAAAAGGCTTTGGATGACCAACTCTGAACAAAATTCTCGTTATTCTCAACTCAAGGGCATGCAACCTCCTTCTCTAGCGCGTTACTGCCCATGCCCTTGTAGATCCCAACCATTCTCTTGAGGGCCACATATTAAATGGGTTCTGACCCACATCTTCATTAAGCCAAACTTCACATCGGTACTCCATGGTCGCTCTGACACACATCAAGTACATCGACCTCCGGGCTTAACCCCTGACGCTACATGATGTGCTGCACAGCACTCTCACCGTTCTAAATACATTTTCAGCTTTGCTTGTCACCTCGCTGACGTGAGATTTAAACTCTAACCTCCTGTCCCGGATAATTTCTAGGAGTTTCACTTCTTTGTCGGGTTCTTTCTTGTTCTCCCGCTGAAAAGCGCCAGAGAGATGTCATTAATGTCTTGCAAACGTCTCTTCTTATTAAAGTAGATAAACCCTGGGTTTTTGCCAAGATCTATCTCTGTGTGCATCGATTTTGCCCATTCACATACATTCTTTCAAGTTCTAGAGAGCCGGCAAGCATTCTCCACCATGTCCACTTTCGTGTAAATGATAATGCCATCGACGAAACCAGTAACATGTAGCCCTTCAGCTCCCATCATGCCATAAAACGGTACTGTGTACATGAGGAATAACAACGGGTATATCAGGGAGCCCAGAGGTACGCCAGTAGATACTGCGTCTACCTCTTTATCACACTCGTCCAACACCAAGCTTGCTGATCTGATTGTTAGATCGCTTATTTTTACTGTTACTAAATCATTGTTAGTCAGATCTTTATCAAAGTCGAAATTTAGTCAAATGTCCTTCCTGTGTTAATGTAAGTTACCCTCGTACTGCCCTTACTAAGTGTGTGTATCCGGTCTTTAATGGATAAAGATGTCTCTCCTTCTCCGGCACCAGTTCGTCTTGTCTGTTGTATGGCTCTTTCAGAAGAAGTTTGTCAAATCTCTTTTACTTGTGGTGCTGTACTGGTCGCTTGCTGTGATTTACAACAGTTGAGTTGTACTATTTTTTTCATTCTCTTGGGGTGACTAAAGACAGTCATTAATCTCCTTTCGGGCTACCTGTCTCTGCAGCTATCTGCCTTCTATATTTTTCGTAGACGCACCTAGCCGGACCCCTCGGCACTCCACGGCCGCTATCACTATTATCTCTAACTTTGACTCTGTATTCGAAAATCCAAACTGGAGAATACCTGACAATAGAATCTCATAAGTTTTGTATCTTTCTTCCTCGGACTTGAAAGACAGAGGATAAGTATCTCCCGATTTCGGGTTACCCTTTAAAATCCTCTCGGATTCCAGTCCGAACTTGAAACCAAGGAACTCTTCCAATCCCTCCTGGACATCCTTCATACTAATACTTGTCTTGATTCATTTAGCGACCAGCTTGGACCAATTTTCTTGTTTGATATTGAAAACTCCAGGGAGAGGTTTTATACTCAACTCTCTTCTTCCCCAAAGACCCTTTTGAACTTGATGATGTCTGTAATATTACTATTATTCCATGATACCAGATACGTTTAATTGCCTGTTTTCATATCAATATAGCGCATACAGATAATTCGCATACTTTGCTACTCGCACCTCTCTTTGCTCAGACACCCTTGTGGGATCCATAACTCCTACTCTGAAGGATCCCTTCGACAGCTCTTGTCACTCAATTTGAGACGTGGTTTACATACCAACCATTTTGGCAAACTTTTGGTAACCTATTGTCTGCCATGGGTTTTTCTGGAGGCTGTTAATTTGGTGTGTGACATTCTTTGCTACTTGTTTCTGAGTGTTAGCTATTATTGCAAACTTCTTTTCGGCCTGCTTAAGTTTGTTAGTTACAACTACGGTATCTTCAACCCTCTACTTCTTTACTGGGCTTAACCATCTTTTCTTTGATATCCTTATACCATTTGTTAAACCTGTTTTCCATTGCGACCGCGCTTGTTTTAGTGATATTTATCTACATTACTAGTCCTGCTGTTTATCTCAGCTACATGGGGTTTAGTCTTCTCTGGTGCTAGGTGTATTATGTACATCTCTTCTAACTTCATAGTCTCAGCCATCATTTTTTCTCAAGCTCATCCATTTTTGTAGCAGTCTGTGTCTTCCAGCTCTTAGTCTCCTCAGTGAAGGTTCCGAGTCCCTATACCTTAATGACCTCTGTGTTCTCTCTCTTACAACTTGTGTCTTGCCAGTAATTTATCTCTTTCTCGAGCTATGAAAGTCTTGCTGCTTTTCTGGATCTACGTCACGCAGGGTCTTCAGTTCTCTCATTATTATGACCAGGATATCGCCTTTCACTCCTGTATCGGGTGTTATATCATGTTTTTTTTTAAACCACTCAATTATGGCATCGTCATTACCGCAATCCATTCCCTCATTGTACTTCTGGGCCAAGGCAACCTATTCTTGCGTCTACTGACTTTTGGGTTATGTTTTCGGATCTCACTGCTGCCCCTTGCTTTTTGCGACTAGTACTAACAGCCACCATTCTCACAAATTTGCCATGCCCATTCTTCGTAATACGGCTCTTTAAGGGATCTTTGGCTTCTTTTGTTAAACGCTTCCTGGTGCTCCCTTCTTCTTCGCAAAGAGCCTCAGCTTCTTTTATTATGTCAGGTACGTCCGGCTAGCCACTTTCGGGATCATTATTACCTCCTCCGTGGTCACATAGTTACTCAGTGTTGATGTTAGCGGAATATCGGTTATTCATTGTTCTAATATAATTTTTCAGGTTCATTGAGTCGATGTAGGATCTAACAAATGCACTCTAGACAAGTTCTTGCTTACCCATCCTAATATGCACCTGATAGGTATATTCAGCGACTTGGTGATTTAGGTTTCTACCTGTATTACAACAGTCAAATAAGTTGCTGTAACTAAGTTAAAAAGATTCCAAGGACTAGGGAGAGGTAGAGCAATATCTCTTGTCAGGAGTCGTCGGACATGCTATATATTTAGTCCGTCACATCCAGGAGAAATTTCAACACCTCCCTATTAATGCCGATCATGGGATTTTGTTAAGTAGCGCAAAACAACCTCGCTGAAGATGATACTAATGGACTTTTAATAGCTAATTGTTAGCCTAAAGGAGACATTTCTTCGCACAATGTCAACATAATGCGGTTCTATTTTTTCAGTCAGGGAAACGGCAACAATGACAGCAGGCTGTAGCCTGTTATAATTTCACCTTTTCTATTAATACACTTATATGACGGTACATCGCGTGGTAGGTAATGTAATTGTAGAACATACGCAGATATCCAATGGAGCTTCAATTGGGTATCACTTTTCCGAGACTTGGCAGTCAACAATTTCAGCAGCCAGTGTTCACTGGGGGGAAAAAAAAACCTCAACTATCATGCCGATGGGTTTATATTCGGTCTTGAGCATACCTTCGATTAGACATACCCCCTATGGTGGCAAGAACCTGATAGATAGAGAACCTGTTTCTTTTCCAAGAAAGTATCAATGAACTGTGTCCAGTACAGTTACTAACGTACTGGACCAGTTACTGCCATCTGCCACTCAGTCCACTTGGGTGTCAGCAAATCAAGAAGCTCACCACCATACCAAGCAACGGTAAATAAATACCAGAATGAGCAATTCTTGTCGCCGCGAGTTTTTATGCCCGCTTATGGCGGCCGCGGGGAAGGAGGACCGCTAGCAGTTTTTTCCTGTTGACCAGATCCATTTTTTTTGTGCTTGTTGGCCCGCGAAGATGACCAGCCAGTATGCCCACCAACCCACTCTTGCGTGCACAGAAATACCTTTGGGAAGCAACGGTGCACCCATATTGGCACTGCCGAGCGACTACACAGTCATCTACTACAATGGGATGATACAGACTTATGGGGCATAGATGCTGATGCCAATAAGTCCGCGATACTATGACAACTTAGGATTGAAGATTGGCCAAGTGATGTGCGGGCTCAAGGGCAATGCTGTTGTAGCCCTGACAAATATAAAAGTCAGGATCTTCGCTCTTTTGTTCTTATCCTCTGAATTTCCTGTTTGAACCCTTTTTGAAAGTCTTTTCTGAGCCATTATTTAATACGCCCCTTCCTTTCTGTTTTTTTGTTCACCAGTACTCGTCGTACAGTACAAGAAGCCAACCTTATTTTCTCCTGCTTTTGTGCTCGTTGGTGTCCATCTAGAATTTTAAATAGAAAATTCAAAATCTGCTTCACCACCACCACCATCACCACCGCTTGGTCTCGGCCAGTCTGCGTTTTCACGAAAGGTGACGATTTTTACGGTGACATCACTATTTACGTTCATATGGTTTGAACTGGTTCAAACCAACCTAAACTTAGTTTTTTTTTTTCAACATCGAAATTTCAGCTCAAAATACCCTTCAAGATCCTTTTAATCATTAGTACGCGAGTATCTTCCTGCGGTATTGCTTCATTGTCTCGTCTGTGCATTATTTTATCCGTTCTGACGCCGCCGTCGTCTACTGTTTGTACACTAAAAGCGGTATTCCTCCCCCAATAACCGCTGTTTTTACTTTGTTTTTTTCCCTTCTAAATTACGCCCTTGTACAGCATCTGTAAAGTTTGTCTCCCTGATTTTTCCATTTGCATGACCCTACTCAATTCACTCGAAGACCGTCGCATTGTGCATCTTGCTGGCACAAATATGAGTACACTCAAAAGCAATAAGCTTAGAAAAAAAGTTAGCTCCAGCTCTGTTTTCTCGGATGAAGACATTTCTGATGACACTTTTTCTTCCTTAGAAGGAAACTCCAAACCCCCTGCACTGAGCGACTATGGAAAAGCACTTTTGCAAGATTCTGCACAAAATTCAAAATCAAGCACTCTCAAAGCAAGACTCGCTGCCGCTGTAGGAGTTGGCTCTAATTCTTCTGTATCTCCAACTCTCTCCCAAAATTCTTTCTCTTCCTCCCTCATTCATGCATCCACCAGTTCCCCCAATCTCCCTACACTTGCATCCTCTTCGCCATCATTAACATCATCATCCACCCCTTCCACTGCTTTGCGTTTAGGCTCTGCCTTTCATCACCACCACAACCATCATATGCATCAGTACATTCCACCTCGTGCTGGCCCAAGCCCAATAAATGGCTCGCGGCAACAGAACGAAGTACAGCGCCATCTCAATCGTGTTAAGCTGGAGAAGAAATCCACCAGCGAAGATGATCTAAAGTCGGTTTCTTCTAATAGTCGTCTACGTCACTCCTCAAGCATTGGAAGTAACACGTCGCTGGATGAACGAAAGGCTCCTTCCCCCTCCTCTGAAATCCCCGTTTCGAAATCCACCGGCTCGTTGCGTAAGACCCCCTCGATTGATGATTCGGCCGACCTCAAGGATGAGAATGGTGATAACAATAGCAGCACCAATTTTCAGGCAATGTCGCCAGTTAGCGACAACAGTGAACTCTTACCTCCTGAAACAAACCTTGCCAATGGCCTCGCTACCCCTGGCGTGTCCAAATCTTCGCGTATCAAGCCTGCTATTTCCACCTCTAGACTAAAAAGAATTGGCAGAGATCTTGGACCCCCCAAGCGTACGCCTGCTCGCGAAGAATCGGACGAGTTGTTGACGGATGATGGCAGCAATGTCGAGAATTCAGAGGAAATCGATATCAAGTTAATACAGTCACCTCAACAACAACCACAACCGATTCCATCCCAAAAGGCCACGCAGACTCAATCATCACAACAACAAGAAACAGATGGTCCGATTACTCCACTACCTACCACCATTGATGGTCCCGTGTACAAAGTTAAGAGTCCTGTTTTTCCAGGCAGAATACCCCCTTCTGAGCAGTCGCCAGTCTTGAAGCATGAGGAACCTAAAATTGATACGCTTGATGCTACTGAAAGCGAAGCTGCACGCAAACGACGATCTGAGCTTTATGAGACTGCTGAACGTGCACATGCCGTTAGAGAGCCTGAAGAAAAGGAGGACAAAGTAAAGTCTCAGGTTGAGTTGGAGCGCGAGCAGACTCTAGAGCTTCAGCATCAGGAGCTGCGTTACTACCTTCAGATTCAGGAGCAACTCATTCAGCAGCAGCAGCAGCAATTATATGAACAACAACAAAAGGCACAGCAGCAGTCGCTTCAGAACAAGTCTTCTGAGGATCAATTACAAGCCCAACTGCAACAGCAGAAGCAGCAAATTCTCATCATGCAGCAACAACAGCAACAACAGACCAAGTCTTCTACAAGCACCTCACGAAAGCAGAAGAGCACTATTGTTGTCAACAACCAAGGATACCAGCGACTAGAGCTCATTGGCCGTGGTGGATCATCCAAAGTATACAAGGCTCAATCTAACAATGGTAAAATCTACGCCATCAAGCGCGTTTCCTGCGATGAGGATATTGACTACACCGTGCTTAAAGGCTTTAAGGGTGAGATTGATTTGCTCCAGCGATTGAAGGATGAGGATCGAGTAGTCAAATTGATTGACTTTGAGATGCGTGCATCGTCTATTTACGTGGTTATGGAGTGTGGCGAGATTGACCTGGCCCATGTGTTGAACGCCCGTCTTTCTCAGCCTTTAGACATTTCGTTTGTTCGTTATTATGCCGTCGAGATGCTCCATTGTGTTGCTGCTGTGCACCGTCACGACATTGTGCATTCGGATCTCAAGCCTGCCAACTTTTTGCTTGTCAAGGGTATGCTGAAGATTATTGATTTTGGCATTGCCAATGTTGTTCCAGACTACACATCGAACGTCCACCGCGACACTCAGATTGGCACACCCAACTACATGGCTCCAGAGGCCCTGCTTGATGCCAACCATGTGTACGCGTCGCCGCCAGCACCAAGCAGCAAGGATGTCAATGAGGCTCGCAAGAGTCTTGGTAACAGCCGCAACAGTTTTGGTGCCAACCGCAACAGCGTTGGTAACAACCGTAATAGCATTGTGAGTCTTAATAACAGCAATATCCATGCCCCGATTCCACCTCCCACCAAACCAGCGCCAACTAAGTTCAAGGTCGGTCGGCCATCTGACGTTTGGAGTTGCGGATGCATCATTTATCAAATGATTTACGGTCGACCCCCATACGGTGGATACCAAGGCACCCAGCGAATGCTGGCGATCATGAACCCCAAGGTACAAATTGCGTACCCTAAGACTGGTCTTGGCCATGTGCGAGTACCAAAGGAGGCGATCGAGGCGATCAAGGGTTGCTTAGAGCGCGACCCAACGCAGCGGATGACGATCGATGCGGTAATGAACGGGTCGTTTCTGAACCCGCAGGCGGTGGACAAGCGGTTCATCCAGGACCTGCTGGCACACGCTGTCAAGTATGGTGCGGAGCGCGGGTCAGCAGTAAGCGGTAAAGAGCTCGATCTGCTTACTGACAATGTTTGGAAGAAGATTCAGGCGTCGAACCAGTGAGACGGCCATATAGGAGGTTGACAGACCTAGATAAGTATATTAATTAGAGTCTTTGTATAAATCAAATGCCATCTTTTTATATATATATATGTATGTATATAAGACTTGCATATCATTACCCGTTAATGCAAGTATATGTGTTTGTAACGGTGATATCTGGGTATTGGCGAGTTCTCGGCTAATAAGTTCGTTTATAATCTACGCAGATTCCTCTTAGAGCTGGCTAAATGGCTTTTCAACCCCCTCGTTTCCTGACAATACCTGTTCACGGATTACTGGTCATGGATTACTGTTCATGGATCACAGTTGTTTTCTTACACTTGATTTTCCCAAGGGATGGTGAGTTTTAAGTTTTCATTTGTTTGTTGTGTAAACACATACCCTCAGTTCAGCACACCGCTGAAAACAGTCAACACTTCAACTGCTCCCCCCCCCCCTTTTTTTTTTTTTCTTGTTTTATTAATATTTTTTTTCTTCTTTCCTTCCTCTTCTTCCCCTTAATATCACAACATCGTTCTCTTACTGTCACTGGCGCTCCTGTTCAATTGATCTCAGCCGGCACGCCCTAACATCTCCCGGTATCACCTGCTACGCATTCTACATACCTGCGACACACACTATCTCTCAAGTACAGCCACCCTTACGCGAGTAAAAAAAACAGCTCAGTTTTAACCTCCCACTTTACACCCCCATGGCGACCCTCGCGTACTCCAACAGCTCCAGGGTGTCTAACCAGAGCAATAAGAACTTGCCTGCATGGGTGGCCACCCAGCGCAAGGCCTTCATGCGTTGGGCTAACACCTATCTCGAATCTAGCGGTATCACCCCACTGGAAAACCTTACAAGAGATCTTTCCAACGGTGTTCGCTTAATCCAGCTCCTCGAAATCATTGGCGGCGAGCCATTGGGCCGCTACTACCGCGATCCTACCATGCTTGTCCGTAAAGCTGAGAATGTCAACATTGCCCTCGATTTCATCCGACACCGTGGTGTCATGGTCTACAATATCGGAGCCGAAGATATTGTCGGTGAAAACTTAAAACTTGTTCTCGGTCTTTTATGGGTTTTGATTCTGCGGTTTACCATTTCAGATATTGATGAGGAGGGTCAAAAGGCCCGTGAAGGTTTGCTTCTTTGGTGCCAGCGTAAAACCGCCGGCTACGAGGGCGTTGAAATCACAAACTTTTCTTCCAGTTGGACCGATGGTCTTGCCTTTTGCGCTCTGCTCGACCGTCACCGTCCTGATCTCATGATTTACGACGAGCTTGACCCCGATGACCATAAGGGCAACATGGCCCTGGCCTTTTCAATTGCATCCGAAAAAATTGGCATCCCCCAACTGCTCGATGTTGAGGATATTTGCGATGTCCACCAGCCCGATGAACGTTCCATAATGACTTACGTGGCGTACTGGTTCCACGCATTTTCCGCTCTCGACCGGATTGAAACTGCCGGTCGGCGACTGGAAAAGTTTGTTGACGTTACCGCGTCAGCAATTGAGATGCAACATGCTTACGAAGAGCGCATGCGTGCATTACTTGCAGCCATTCAGGAAAAGCAGGATTCGTGGCAGGCGGCCACATTTGAAGGTACATATGCTGACGCTAAAACACAGCGCAAGGCGTTTGAACAGTATAAGCGCACCACCAAGCGCCAATGGATTACGGAAAAGTCAGAGTTAACGTCGTTACTGGGAAATATTCGCACCAAACTAGCCACCTATGGTCTACGGGAATACGAGCCACCCAAGGGCCTACGCATTTCGGATCTTGAAGCTGCTTGGCGTTTATTGATTCAGGGTGAGGCGCAGCGGGCGAAAAAGATCAACAACCAGTTACGTGAGATTAAGGAATCATTAAGAATCAAGTTTGCTGAGACCGCAAACGAGTTTGCATTGTCTCTGGACACGGTTTCTCTACGCATTAGCGAGCTTGACGGCGAGTTGGAGCGGCAGCTCGAGGGAATCCAGGACCTTAGTCAGCAGCTTAAGCCATTAGACGGTTTATTAGATGAGCTCAAGCAGCTGGACACCAAATGCATTGAGGCCAATGTTGAGGAGAATGACTATACTGTATACTCCTACGACGAGCTTGAATACGAGCTCGGCCTCGCAAAGCAATCTGTAGTCAAGAAACTAGCATTTATTGAAAACCAGATGGTCGCGCGCAATATGACCAATCTGACCCCAATCCAACTCGAGGAGTTTGAGTCTGTATTCCGCTACTTTGATAAAGGTCAGCGCAACTGTCTTAATGAAAGCGAATTTTCAGCAGCATTGGCGAGTCTTGGTCTGGTATACACGGAAGAGGAGATGCATGAAGTGTTTGAGATTGCTAGTGGCGGGGATCAACAGACCCTTAACGACCAAGACGGACAAATTAACTTAATGGCTCGCCGACTTAGCGGTCAAACCCTGCAGGATCACCAACCACCAGGCCATAGTCGCAATGATAGCTTGGGGTCTGCCATTGAGGAGGCAACAGTTTCATTTGCGCAGTTTATCAAGTTTATGGTGGAGGTGACTGAGGACCAGCAAACATCAGAGCAGGTGTTTCGATCGTTTGTGGATATTGCCAATGGTAAGCCCTACGTGACTGAGCTTGATTTACAGAATTCACTGGTACCAGAGCCCATGATTGAGGTGCTGGTTAATAGCATGCCGGAGAGTAATGAGAGTGAGGACGGATTTGACTACATCACCTACATGCAGGAACTTACGGGGATCCGGCTGACTGTCTCGGAAGAGGGCGAAGAGGACCCTGAGGCTGCTGATGATGATGCTGCAAACGACGACAATGCCAATGAATCATGAAGAAAAAAACCAAAAGAATAAAAAAAAAAGAAGAAAAAAAAAGAGAAAAAAAACCAATCATCCAAAAAAGCAAAAAAAAAAATCCAATTTTTTTAATCATTTCCGGGGGACTTTAGAAATTTATCACTACAAAACACACACACACACACACACAATAAAAAAAGAGTATTAACAATAGCCAAATAAGACATTGTCATAATGGTGGTGGACTCTCAATGTATATTTTTTTTCATATATATATATAAAACATATAATAATAGTAAAAAAAATAATAAAAAAATAAAAATAAAAATAAATAAAAAAGTGATATACAAAAGTGATATATAAATATAAATATCTGCATATTGGATGAGACCTAATTCTTTTTTTATTATTATTAAATTTATTTATCTGGGACCAAGCTTCTCCAAGGCCCGGACAGGACCCAGCTCATGCCACTCATCCTTGGTGATCCACATGGAATCATTAGCCCGCATAATGTCAGCCAACACTGCACCACCAATAAACACCATATGACGTCGTCTGGGGGGATCCTCAATGCGGACTTTGAATTTCGAAAGACGCTCAGGGTCACCGTGGAGCACGCGAGACAGCCATAGCTGCTTGAGCTCCTTTTCAAGACGCGAGGGCAGGCCCGGGTACATGGACGAACCACCCGAGAGGACAATGCCCTTAAATAGCGCCGAGCGAATATCCATGTCGGCGGATTGGACCGTGTTGAAAAGCGTCTCGGCCATGCCGGGCTGCTCGCAGTCAACGAGGTGGGGCTGGAACAGACACTCGGCGGCCTGGAACCGCTCTGGGCCAATCTTGATGGTGCGGCCGTCGGGGAGATCGTATTTTTCAACCAAAACGGTGGTCTCTTCGGCCAGTCTGGTGTCATAGTCAAGGTCGTAGCTAACGTAGCAGAATTTTTCCTTAATCTGGCGCACGGTTTCAAAGTCGGCGGTACGGTTAAAGGCGTAGCCGCGGCGGAGCATGAGGTTGATGAGCTGGCGGGTCACGTCGCGGCCGGCCACGTCGAGTCGCCGAGTGAGGTGATTGAGCACAACGGACTCGTAAACGGGCACAATGTGCGTGACACCATCACCAGAGTCGACGACCACACCGGATGACATGCCCTGCGCGTAGAGCGCAAGCACGGCCTGGATGGCCACGTACACGCCATTAAAGTTGTATTTCTCAAACATCATTTCAACCATATGCTGTCGGTTTGCCACGGGGTTCATGGGCGGCTCCGTCAGCAGAATCTTGCGCCCCGTGGTGTCAACCTTCATGCGCTCATAAAAGGAGTAGTCCCACAGGTGGCCCATATCCTCCCAGTTGCGGATGATACCGTTTTCCATGGGGTAGGAGATTTGTAGCGCGGTGCGCACCGCGGAGGCCTCGTCACCGCACATGATGTCCTTGATTTCAATGTCGAGTCCCGCGGCTACACGCTCCTCTGCGCGCAAAATGGGGCGGCCGACTATCGACGGGAATGTGTGGTCGGGGAAGTTGGTGCCGGAGCGGCCAATCTTGACAAAACCGGTACCCTGGTCAAGAACTATGCGGTGTTAGCCAGAAATCAGAGCGTCGGGGAAAAAAACAATTCCTCCGCAATGGGCTGAAGAATTGAGCTTGTGGAAGAGCAAAAATGAATGAAACTTACCAATGGGTGCTTCGTCTGCCATATTGCTGAGCTGTCAAGATACCAAAAGGGAGATACCCCCGTTAGCAAAAAAATAAAATAAAAAAAAAAAGGCTCACACAAAGGCTGGGGACAAGTACCATCGCACTGAGAGATGGTATAATGCCCCAGTCGGCGCAATTGCAATGGCAATTGGCGCATTGGATGGGTGCTGCATACCTGTATATAAGTGTGGTGTCTAAATGGAGGGTTGCTGGCGGGTTGCTTGGTGCTGCTGATACTTGTGAGAGGGTTTTTGCCAGCGTCGCTGCTGAGTTGGCGAAGGAAAAGAAAAAAAAACAAAAAAAACGAAAAATGTCACTGTGTAGGGTTAGGGCATTTACTGCACGTCAGATATATTATCATACACAGCCATCGCGACGACAGGTCCGGACCACGAGACAGGTGTTGATTATATATATATATATACATTGCTGGCCGCTTATAACATATTCATCTATATACATGTGCACACACTAGCGGCGCTTCTTGATGTCAATGATCTCGCCCTCACCGTCACCAGTCGCACCTTCCAACACGAACCGCTGGCTGCCAATGCCCACGGCAGGATTGACCTCGATACGCACGTCCTTTGTGCGGCGGTTGCCATTGCCAAGGCGTGCCTTGACAACAATGTCAACATCAGCGACCTTGAGGCCGTCCCGGTTTTTATCCACCAGCGCCAGCGTGTAAACTGTCATGCCCTGCGCAATGCCCTGCGCAGACACGCGCCAGTCCTCCTCGATCGACCGGATGTCGCCTAGCGCCAAATGCGAGCGCTGAAACTGCGCCTGTACCTCCTGCTCATTGTTGGGGTTGCGCAGCGTCGAGGGCACAATAAACCCAAGTCGCTTAGCAATGCCATTCTCATTATCCTGGATCGCCTCGGCCACGCGGCGCATCACCAGCCGTTTCAGCGTGTCCTGCTCGTTAAGCGCGGCTTGGTCGGACTGGTAGGTCAGGTGGTACGAGGCCATGTCGTTCCAGCGCTTTTCAAAGAGGGCTGCCCGCTGGCGCCGGGCTCGTCGCAGCAGGAACAGCGCGCCCAGCACCACTGGCGGCAGAAAAACGAGCAGCGCTGGCGCGGCGACAAAGAACAGCAGGCCCGCCGTGGCCATCACGGGCAGAATCGTGCGGATCGGGCCCGGCAGGTTTGTGAAGAAGGACGAGCCGGGAGGAGACGTTGACCGCCAGCGAAGCTGACCGGCAGGGCGGTGGTGGGCGAGGCCCAGATGCGGGAGTGGCTGGCGAGCAGCATTGATGGATGCAAGGGGAGTGAGCAAAGGTCGGGCTGCAATGCGTGTATACGAGCGGATACCGCAGGCAGAGACGAGCCTGCTGCTGGATATGGGCTGGCGAAGCAGCCGGAGGTCTTTGATCAAAGCGGACATGGTTCGATGATTACGAAAAGAATAGAAAGAAAAAGCCCAATCGCCTCGAGCCTAAAACGAGATATAAAAAAGAAGGTGTTTACCCGGTCGTGTGTTTCTTAAGATAGGTAATCAGTCGATTGTACATCAAGTAACTGCAAACAAAAGGGCATACAGACATGAAGTTCAAAACGGTTGTTTATATGAGACTGGCAGCGGTGTCAGCAGATATAAGTTTAGATGTTTGATAGCATTGAAGTCTACATGTTTCTTAATAAAGCCGGGGTTTATGCAGCGTTTTTAATCAGAAATAAAAGCTAGAATTGGCAACTTATAGCACAAGTATTAAGTGTTAAAACCAACCATTAGTTTGCTGTTTTAAATAAAATAAAATAAATGAATAACATATATTGAATAACATATATGTAGTCATGAGTAAAGAGATTCACTGTATCAAGGAGATTCTAAACAATCGATGTTTATTTTTAGAAAAAAGCATATAAATTTATTCCTGAATTCATGATTGTATTTGATGTTTGAACCAGGAGCAAGCAAAATCAGCATTGAGGATAGAGACTTTAACTGGTAGAAGGTAGTCCTTTGTAAAAAATGATGCAACAATGTATATAAAAAATAGCAATAATGTTTAGTCTCTTGTGATATCAAGTAGATCAATGATAAGACTAAGCAACGATATGCTTTATAAAAAAACAAAGGTACAAGCAACCGCGCCTTTTTTTCGAATGTCAATGGCATCAAGCGACTGAGGACTCGACATGTTATTTTTATCTCTGATGTCAAGTTTGCACAGGGCTTAGGTCCTGTTTGCTTAAAAGCGACTATGCCGTCTGACTACTTGATCTAATGATAGGTCGGTGACTATATGATTCTATGGAAAATATGTAAAGCTATAAACTAAATATGGTACACAAACCAGCTATTCTTATGCCAATGCATGCCAACATGACAAGAGAGAAATCTCTGTCAAATCGTAAGAGTAGTCTAAGGATATTGCCCCTTCATTTACTTGTCTCTATTGACTATTTTGATAGAGAGTCTTGTGTCAATATCGTTGTTGCTTACCGAACCCGTCGCATCAGCAACAAAACGAGTGAATGCTGACATTTGTCCAGCCACGGAACCTGTAGAACACCGCACGGCTCCTTCTAACAAGACGGCACAAGGTGCCCAAATAAAAACCAACTCGTTTCAATTTCCTCTTTGAGAAAGCCTCGGTCTTCGGCTTTTTTTTATTTGTTATTATAGCCTTTGGGTTGGTACTGTATTCATGAGCTGTTTAAGCAATTGAAGGCCCTGACAGCACGGTACTACAGTATACCAATATGCTGGTGAATTCTCAATTGAAACCCCTAGAAAAGAGCACATCACCGCCAAAGGAGGAGTGGTTTGATAGTATTGACAGTTTGCGTCAAATGACAATGATTATAAAATAAACAATTAATTAAAATGATAATTAAAATAATAAAAATAATAATTAAAATGATAATAATAAGAAAATAAACGAAATGGCAATTTCTGATTATTCCGTTTCTTCATAAAAGGCAGCCGTCTCCCTTTCATGATCAACTTTTCTTCTCCCTGTTTACATTCCCAGGTTTTACCACTCCCACCTTTCCATACCCATCATGACTTCTGCTGCCGAACATCCCATCCCCGATATCCCCGCGACCACGGCGATTTCCTCTATTGATTCAGAGGGCATTTCGCTCCACGTCAAGACCTGGGTATGTCTTAAACCCGTGCATAAACCCACCTTTTTTTTTTCTCCATGCTAACACGGTTTTATCATAGCTTGTTCCCAAGGACATTCCATTCCGGGCCAAGATCCTGTTCAATCACGGCTTTTGCGACAGTGCTGAAAACTTTGATGATGTCTTTCCTGAAATTGCTGTCCGCGGCTACGAGGTTATTTGCTTTGATCAGCGTGGTGCCGGCAAAACGTCGCCAGGCAAACTGTTTGCAATCACCAACGAGCGTCTTGTTTACGTTGATTTAGACAAGGTCATTGAGACTGTAACAAAGGATTACGACGGCAAACTCTTTCTTGCTGGCCACAGTATGGTATGTGAAACCAGGGTCTTTTCTGATTCTGCGGGGTTTTCATGTGAAGGTTCTGCGACCTGCCGATGAAGTCAATAAGCTCACAACCCAAGTATCTAGTGCAAAGTGCTAACTTTTTTTTTCTTGTAGGGCGGCGGTATCACACTGAACTATGGTATCATTGGCAAGTACCGCGAGCGAATCGACGGCTACCTAGCGTACGCCCCTCTGGTGCTGCTCCATGTAAGTTTAAATGGTTCATTTGAAAAATCGAGATCAAGCTAACAAAATACTAGGAAAAAACCCGACCGGGTATCATTCTGAGAACTGGAGTTAAGTTTCTCGCCAAGTACCTGCCAAAGGTCCGGTCCAAGACTGGTCTCAACTTGGACTACATTACCACGGATCAGGAACGTATCAAGTTCCTGAAGGCGAACCCCAAGCGCATTGAGGCTACTGGCCCGCAGATGGCGGCAATGCTGGATCGCGGCGAAAAGCTCGTTGAGGTGGACTTTGTGGAAAAATTTGTCGACAAACCTGTGGCTTGTTTCCATGGCACTGGCGATCTGATCAATGCATTCCGGGGCACAGCGCAATTCTTTGATTTGCTCAAGGTTTCCGACAAGAAATTGTACAGCTACCCAGAATACTACCATGATCTTTTCCATGAGACCCGAGAGCGCGTCGAGCATCTGCTGAACGACACTTTTGAGTGGTTGGATGCGCACACGAGCACCGGTAATGTCGAAGAGACGCAGAAGGAGTCGGCCAAGGTGGTTGAGGCTGCTGAGAAAGTGCAGCACGAGGGTCCTCCTGAAGCTGAGCCCATCACTCAAGCTCAGCCCACCACTGAAGCTGAGCCCACTACAATGAGCGCATAATGTCAATTATTAGTACACGAAAGAATAATCCATGAACGGTTTTGATAATAAGTAATAAGTAATTTAACAAGCAGTCACTAGTGAATATCAAGGTAGTCATCAGCGAGTCGTAAGAAGTACCATGCTTGGGGTTTTCAAAAGTGGCATCGATTGGTCATGGTTTTGTTTCTCATCACTGTAAAACAGAAGTGTCTTTTTGCAATTGAATTTTTTAAGCGTAGGATAATGACAAAAGTGTCTTTTTTTTTGTTCGGTAATTGTTACGGTGGTTTTATTGTTTTTTACTATTTTATTTATTTTATTTATTTTCTTTTTTGTTTTTCTTTTTTCTTTTGTTGAGGGTCGTTATGTCGGCATGATTCATGATTCAAAGTCGATACCAAGATGATTCATTTGAGTCATGCATCGGAAACCCTCATCCACACAAGAATTAACAATAATTATTATCTTTTCTTTTTTCAACAACAACAGAAAATGAGCAGATAAAACAAAAGCAAAAAAAAAAAAATTGACCATAATGGATCTCCAACAGTTTGTGGCCCAACGGGTTTTAAACGGCTGAGGTATCTGTACTTTGTTGGAAGAAGGGTGATAGTTACAAATGGTGATTGCAGATACTGGGTTCCTCCAGCAGCGATGATGGTGTGTACTCTCAACAACTACGTAAACTCATAGCGACTCTCTCTCTCTCATTGCTTGGCAAAGACTGAACTGATGACAAAACAAGGTCAATGACCGAAAAGGTTGTATTTTTACGTAGTTCTGGCAATGTGATAATGTCTACTCCCGGTGTTTCTCTCTTTTTGGATAATTGTATAACTCTTTCTTCATCCTTGGTTTGTGTTTGGTCGGCAAACAAGCAATGCCTTCTCCTTCAGTAGCCGTGTGAAAACAACAAACTTGAACCCCCGAGAGTTGTCAACCTTGAAATCTTAACAAAAAAAAAAGCCACACCGGACAATTTCTCGGAGAGAAATCTCGAAACCCCAGCGGGGCAGTTTTTCATTTTTCATTTATTTTTCATTTATTTTCCATTCGGTTCTCATTTATTTTTCATTTAATTTCTTTTTCTTTTCCATTTATTTTTCCCTCTTCTTTGGTTTCTCTTTTGTTGAGTCACTTGAGTCACTCGAGTCATCCACCGCCGCAAATCCCAAAAACCCAAAAAGACCAACAATTCAAAAACAGCATATCTTTATCCAACGGCATCTCTGTTTTTTCCCATCTCCGGTCTTATTATAAATACTATCCAGCCGACCCTCGTTTCAAAATCTTTCAACTTCCTATTCTTTCATTACGCATATCCTCCTTTATAATTAATCCTCATGCTTGAAGACATGAAGCAGGCCCCAGCCGCCACCACCGCTGTCGAGCAGCTTGACCGCAAGACCTCGACCGAGAGCAGCGCGCTCTCGCACCCCCAGGGAGATCCCTCCGCCCCCGAGATTGATCTAGACTCCCCCGAGACCCAGGCACGGCTTGACGCGCTCTACCGCAAGCTTGATCTCCGCATCATCCCTCCGCTCTGGGTACTCTACTTTCTCACCTCGCTGGGCTCAGCATCCTACGGCCAGACGCTCACCATGAACACTGAGACCCACGATTCGCTGCGCCAGCAGCTCAACCTCACAGCCCACGACACCTCCACGGCGTCTGCCCTGTACTATGTTGGTTACATTATCTTTGATGTCCCCGTGAACCTCGTCATGACCAGGGTCGCGCCGCAAGCGTGGCTGTCGCGTATCGTCATCTCCGTGGGTATTGTCTACGCGTGCTACGCAGCGCTCAGCAACGCTGGCGGCGTTATCGCCATCCGCCTTATCTCAGGCATCTGCGGTGCCGGCACCTGGCCCGGCATGGCCTACTACATCTCGCTCTGGTACCCCGTGCACCGCACCGCGCGCCGCATCGGTTACTATTTTACCGCCGCGCAGGTCTCCGCCGCCGTGGCCGGCCTCATTGCCGCCGGCTTTCAGAAAATGAACGGCGACCGCGGGCTCACTGGCTGGCAGTGGCTCTTTCTAATCTACGGCGTCGTCACCGTGGCCTTTGGTGTGGCTCTGTCCTGGTGGCTCCCCGACCGCCCGGTCGCCGTTGTGGGCAAGCCGCAAAACAAAATTTTGCGATTTTTTGAAAATTTGGTCCCCACGCAAGCACCCATTTTGACCCCCGAGGAACAGGCGTTGCACATGGCCGACATGCAGGGCCGCTACTTGAACGTGGCCTGGGGTCTGTCCGATCTTTTGCGCGTCTTTTGCGATGTGCGCATCTGGCCGCTTATTATGATGTACTTTGGCGCTGTGGGTACGGGCTACGGGCTGGTTGTGTTTGGCACCACGATTCTGCGCTCGATTGACAGCTCGTGGTCCTCCATCACGCTTTCCCTGCTCATGGCGCCCGTCTGGATTTGCGACCTTATTGGAATCCTGCTTGTGACGCCGTTCAGCGACAAGTTTCGGCGGTTCCGGGGGACCGCCTTCTCGGCGTCCACCGTGGTCATTATTGTCGGCATCGTGGTCATGACCTACGCGCCGGGCCAGTGGTCCCGCTACGGCGGCATGCTCATTACGGGCTTTGGCCTGGGCCCCACGGTGCCCATCACCATGACCTGGGCCGCCGAGATCTTTGGTCCGCGTCACGGCGACGTGGGCAACGCGGCCTCGGCGGCGCTGGTCTCGGGCCTTGGCAACCTCGGGTCTGTGACCACCACGTATGCGCTCTATAGTGGCTGGCCCGCCGACGTGGCCCGCGGCTTTGAATACAGCAACATGGTGCTAGTGGCCATCCTCGGCTTTAGTATCATCTCGGCCGGCGCTATGGCCCTCATGCGCCGGGTCCTGGGAGACTTGAAAAAGGAGCAGAAAAATGTTGTCTCTGCTGAGTTTTAACCTGTTTTCTATGTTGCCTCTGCCACTTTTCTCGCGCTCTCTCTAAGAAAAAAACGAAGAAAAAAAAAAGAAATACCATTATTTTGGCGTTGGGCAATTTTTTCTTAAATCTAGACTATGTTTATGTACCTTTTTTTTTTGTTTCCCTCTTTGCTAGCTTGTCATGATCCAAGCTGGGTATAATGTAATTATAAATCTCAATGTTTTTTTACTTTGTTTTTTTTTCGAGTGGATTTTCTTTTAGATGTTTTGGACATGTTTATATTTATGATTTTTATAGATATAGCTTTATATATAATTCTTTTTTTTTTTTTACATCCTTGATAATTTCCCATAGGCCTTGCCAGTACATGTTGGCAAGGGCCAGTCGCTATAACCTTAAATAATGTGCTAATAATAATGAAGAGAAAAAAAAAAAAAAAAAAAAAATAGAAAGATTTTTGGCACATGTGGTTTGAAACCCGCAATGCACAGTCATGAGAAGAAAAGAGAGGTATACGTCCCTTGCAATGTTCATACTCAGTGAACAGCAGGGGCAACGGAGCCAGCATATGAGCCGCTATCAGCAAACGACCCTTCATCTTCGTAGGAATACTCGCTGCCGTACATGGAGGCACCAGCGCTGCCGCCGCCAGAATAAACCGACGGGGGAACACTGGCGCGCATTGACGGAGCCACGGAGGGGGCCTTGGATCCACCCCCCATCATAGCCATGGCACCGGCTCCGAGCGCAGCACCACCGAGCGCAGCACCGCCAGCCACCAAGGCGGGGTTCGCGCCGCCGCCGCCACTCTTCATGGAACGCACAGAAGCGGGCTTGGCAGATTTAATGGAGCCAGGGTGAGCGGACCGCACTGAAGGAGCCTTCATTGATCGAACTGAGGGAGCAGCAGCAGCGGGAGCAGCGGCGGCGGCGGCACCAGCTCCAGCACCGGCGCCAGCACCGAAAACAGTACCCCACACCTCACTGACCTTGGAAATGTGCGGCTGGGTGGCCGAAGTGATCTGGTTGTGGTAGGTACTGTAGTGCTTGTTGCAAATACCACCTAAATGGCCGCGCGCGTGATCAATTTCAGCCCGGAAACGAGTGTAGATGGCAGGAACTGTAAAAGCGCCAATGACGAGCAATGACAAAATGCTAGAGACGGGGAAAACAGCGGTCAGGCAGTAGGTGAACCAGAGGCAAAAGACCGAAACTCCCGTGAGCTTGAGGTCGCGAGCGTCAACCACCCGACGAATCCAGTAAAGAACTTCGGCAAACATGGTTGCAAACATGTTTGCGTGGTACTGGACGTGATCCTTGTTGATGGGCATCAGCCGCGAAGGGCGGTATGAAGACACAAGGCCCGCCTTTCCACCGTTGAGGAACTTGGTGCCAATCTCGGTGAGTGCCGTGATGCCAATAAACAGGTAACACAACCGTAAAACAAGACGGAGGAAATCTGCACTTTGAAAAATGGCCAGCAAAACTAGGCATTCTCCAAACGCCGTAGCGGTGCGAATAGGGTCTTCCCAGTTAAATATGGATGACGCGCCATTGAATGTCTGAATGTGCTCTTGGTAGCTGCGAATCGATTCCGCTGAGGACATAATTGTAGTTTGGGTATTGTCTGCAAAGAGCTATTGACAAAAAATGAAATGAGGAATTATAGGGAATAAAGTATGATTGTTATATGATGAGACAGTTTAAAAAAAAATTAGGAAGAAAGGTTGGAACAAGTGAGACGTTTTTCAGATTTAATCTTTTGACAATACAGACAATGCTAATTTGGGAACCGCCCTCATGAGCTGAGGGTCTGGCGGGAAATGTCTGCAGGATAGGCGGTCCAAAATAATATTCTGCTAGTCTTTCGTGAAGATTGTGATGCTATTTTCGGGAATTCACTAATCATTTTTGGCTGTGTGTTTTGGGTTGGGAGGGTTTGGTCTGTGGGAGGTGCTGACGACGCATGAAATTAAAATGGCTGACGCGAGCCAGCCACTGGCCGACATACAGATTTGCATGTAGCACCAGAGCCCAACCGGCTATTTGTTTTGAACAAACAAGCAGCGACGAGAAAAGCGAAAGTACAGTCAAGTAGTATCAAAGGGGTGGTTAGTTTTTTATTGTCTTGTCTCATTGTAAAACCCAGTGTCTAGGAGCCATGCGCTCTTCACTCCCGTTACACCGCGAAGATGCCATCTGACTGAAGAGATTGGTCCCGCGACTTCAACCAATTCGTTGTACACCACCCACTCCTCGCTCAAGTCCTGGACACCGGTAAAGTGTAGTGGTACCACGCTTGCCCCTTCGTCGTCTGCGATGCTTTCATTCAGCAATTGATAGTACACGCCTTCGGCTGCACCGTCCGGCGGAGATGTTCGCTTTGCAGCGTTGAGGAAAAATCCCTGGCAGATACAGTGGCAAAGTCTGTCTTCTATGAGCTTCTTGCTCTGGCCTGTTTCATTTGACAGTTTATAGATTTCCTGGGCTTCAAGATAGTCGCATAATTCTGTAAAAATTCCCTGGGCGCGTAGTAAGGTCCGATAGTTCAGATATCGCTCCTTGCACCACTTGGCTGTGGAATGGTGTTTAAACTCGTCAAAAACGTTTAGCAGCGTCAAAAAATCTCCCTCGCGGACCATAAACTTTTCATGCTCGAGCTTAGACTGTTTCCGCTCGTCTTTTCCTGAAGGATCAAAAAAAACAGAGTCTATTCCGCCCGCAAGGACCATGGCAGCAATGGCCAGCATCTCCTGTGCGCAACTGTAATCATAGGCAGAGTCAACCGCGCGGGCTAGCATTACAGGTAGATGAGAGTCAGCCATGCGGCGGCCCTGTTCGGTGATTTTAAACTTGGAATTTACGGCGCGAAGATAAAACAGCTTCTCGACAGCATGCGCGAGACGCTCTCTTGCTGGGCGGGGCCCAAAAAATGGAAAGTCCATTTCTATGCTAGGCACACCCAAACTCAGAATCCGCAGTGTAAATTCAGTTAAGTCTTTGTAAAAGGTCTCTGGAAAGTCGGTCTTTTCCAGCTTCTGTAGCGCATAGTTTTCGGTATACAATCTATAGCACTTGCCGACGCGATCCCCATTAGATGCCATCAGTCGCCGAGTTTCGGCACGCACAACTGATATAGGAAGTAGACTTTGCTTCCGCAATCGTGTTTCTAGCACATTCTCTGTGATTTCAGTGAACCCCGCGTCGATAACAAAAGCTATCCGACCTTTAGAAAATAAATCGTAATCCTCGTCAGCTACATGAGTAGCGACAATAATTCTCCATATTCCCTCCCCCACATAGTCGTTGCTCATGATGTTCTGGAATTGCTGTATCGAAGCTGCTGAGTAAAATGGCAGGAAAACTGCATTTTTCGCTTGTAGCTCATTACTGGCGCGTGAGATTACCTGTTCAACGTCAGACTTAGTAGGAACAAACACTAAAACATCACCACCATCATCTTCGTTATTTTTCACTGTACCGTAAACTTTAGATATCGTTTCCAAAGTTTTATTGATGTAGTTTGTGCACGGCGAAGATAGATAGTATGTTTCGACAGGGACTTTGGCGTCGGTAATCCCAAAATCCAAAGTACTGAATGTGATCCCTTCAAAGTAAGTTGCCAGCTGAGTAGATACTTCAATTGCTGCCGACGGTAGCGATATAACAATCTTAAGGTCCTTGCGAAATGGCAGAATCTTTTGTAGCACGCCTAGCAGCGCATCCATCCAAAGGCTTCTAATATGCACCTGATCTAATATCACTACACTGCGGTGTGTGAGAAGAGGATCTATCATAGCTTCCCATAGTAACAGCTCCCCAGTCGTATACTCAATTTTCGTAATGCTGCTTGTTGCTGACTGGAACGGAATTGAAAAGCCAGCCATATGTCCCAGTTCTGATCTCAGGAAACGCACCAGCCGTCCGCAGGTCCGCTTCACAGTATGCTCGTATGGTAAAACAACCACAATCGTACCATTGCCACTAGACCAAGAATTTTCATGTAATAGCAATGGAAGTTCTACCGTATGCGTTATTAGCCATGTCTAGTATGGAAAGCACAAGATTTCACGTACCTGTAAGTTTGTCTACTGAAACGCCACCAACGATGGTCAGAATCTGCGAGACTTTTAGCGCCGACTGAATCGAAGACTCTAGAAAAAGTTAGAAAAAAGAAATATGAAAAAAAAGATATAGTTTTGAGCTTACTATATTGATCTACCAGAGACCGTTGCGTTGACATGTTTGCTGAAGATGAAACTTTTGTTCGTTGAGGTTGGGCAAAATAGGCAAAGTAAAACGAAATGAGACTTAGACGATATGTTATGGTATATGAGATATATGATATGCATGATAGACTATAGATGAGATATATGACATAAATGATATCTTCATGTCAAATTTTTGTATCATTGTCTGACTAAATGCACTAGCCAATCACATGTTTGCCATAATAATCGCATACAAATTTTTTTTTCCAGTTACCCGCTCTTTCCGTCTTTCTACGGCCGATTTCGCATGGAAACCCAGGGACATATGCAGGTTGACTCTTTTTTGGGTTTTTTTTCAATTTATATATATTCGTCCCTCGCCATTCTTCGAATCCTTTGACTCACTCTCTTTGCTTATTCCGTGTCTTAGGTCTCGTTTATAACTATTCCCATTTTTTAAATCATGTTTCGCAAGCCTGCGCTTTCTTTTGGAAGACTCCAAACCAACTGGAGCAACTCTCTGCGCCGCACTTTGGCGACTTCCAGTTCTGGAATACCCCAAAATCTTACCGAGAAAATTGTGCAAAAGTATGCTGTAGGTCTGGCGCCCGGCAAGGTTGTGCAAAGCGGTGACTACGTCTCTATCAAGCCCTCGCACTGTATGTCGCACGATAACTCGTGGCCTGTCGCCATGAAGTTCATGGGCCTCGGTGCAACTAGAATCAAGGACAACAGACAAGTTGTCATGACTCTGGATCACGATGTCCAGAACAAGACCGAAAAGAATCTGCTCAAGTACAAGAACATTGAGAACTTTGCTAAAAAGCAGGGTGTAGACTTCTATCCCGCTGGTCGCGGTATTGGTCACCAGATCATGGTCGAGGAGGGCTACGCTTTCCCCTACAACCTGACTGTTGCGTCTGATTCGCACTCCAATACTTATGGTGGTGTAGGATGCCTGGGTACCCCAATTGTCAGAACCGATGCTGCTTCTATCTGGGCAACTAGTCAAACCTGGTGGCAAATTCCTCCTGTAGCTCAGGTCGAGCTCCAGGGTCGCTTGCCCGCTGGTGTTAGTGGTAAGGATGTTATTGTTGCGCTTTGTGGTGTTTTTAATAACGATGAGGTCCTCAACCACGCTATTGAGTTCGTTGGTGATGGTCTCGCCCATCTTTCCGTTGACGAGCGTCTCACTATTGCTAACATGACTACTGAGTGGGGTGCCCTTTCTGGTCTTTTCCCGGTCGATGACGTTCTGATCAACTGGTACAAGGAGCGTGTGCAGAGACTCTCCCAACCTCACCCCAGAGTTAGCGAGCAGAGTGTTCGCAACATTGAGGAGAACGTTATTGAGGCTGACTCCAACGCTGTTTACGCCAAGAAGCTGACTCTTGATCTGGACTCTTTGTCTCCCTATGTCTCTGGTCCCAACTCTGTCAAGATCTCGACCGCTTTGGCTGATCTTGCTGCTCAAAACCTTAAGATCCACAAGGCGTACTTGGTTTCATGCACTAACTCGCGTCTGTCTGACATCGATGCTGCTGCTAACGTCATTAGAGGCCATAAGGTTGCTGAGGGTGTCGAATTCTACATCGGTGCTGCTTCCAGTAACGTTCAGGCTGATGCTGAGGCCAACGGCTCATGGAAGACTCTCCTTGATGCCGGTGCTATTCCTCTTCCCGCTGGTTGCGGTCCCTGCATTGGTCTAGGTGCTGGTCTTCTCAAGGATGGTGAAGTTGGTATCTCTGCCACTAATCGTAACTTTAAGGGTCGTATGGGTAGCAGAGACGCTCTGGCTTACCTTGCCTCTCCCGAAGTTGTCGCTGCTTCCGCTGCCCTCGGCAGAATGGGTTTCCCTGAGGAACTTGAGGGTAAGGCCTTTCCTGCCGCTGACAGCATTAGAAACTCTATTACCATTCCCAAGGTAGAGGCTACTGCTGAGGCTACTACTGCTGGTGACATTCTCCCTGGATTCCCTGAATCCATTGAGGGTGAGCTGGTTCTGTGTGATGCTGATAACATCAACACTGATGCCATCTACCCTGGTAAGTACACTTACCAGGACGATGTTCCCAGAGAGAAGATGGCTGAGGTCTGCATGGAGAACTATGATCCCGACTTTGGCAAGAAGACCAAGGCTGGTGACATTATCATTTCTGGTTTCAACTTTGGCACTGGTTCGTCAAGAGAGCAGGCTGCTACTGCCATTCTGGCCCGCGACATGCGCATGGTTATTGCTGGCTCTTTCGGTAACATTTTCAGCAGAAACTCCATTAACAACGCGTTATTGACCCTGGAGATCCCCGCTCTCATCAACATGCTCCGAGAGAAGTACAACAAGGAGGGCGTTACCAAGGACATTACCCAGCGCACTGGTTGGTTCGTCAAGTACGACGTCAAGAACTCGACAGTCACCGTTAGAGACGGCCCAGAAGGCCCAGTTGTGCTCACCCAAAAGGTCGGCGAGCTCGGTAAGAATCTGCAGGAGATTATCGTCAAGGGCGGTCTCGAGGGCTGGGTCAAGGCTGAGATCCAGAAGTAAAACAAAAGCCAGCTAGCATGTATATTATTTAAAAGTACGAAGATAATGATAGAAACGGTATTACCATTCGAAATAATAAAGTAAAATAAAAATCCTACAAGTAATTAGATCTTGATTCACTATTGAGAACTTTTTTTTTTTTTGCATCTTCGTAGCAACTAAAGGCATGGATTAACTTGTAACGCATACAATATATATAATAGAAAACAACAATGAATATACAAGACACACTTCTCTCTCTCTTTCTCTCTTCTTACTGCACTTCCATCTAGATAGAACCAATCTCCTTAACGACCTCATCAAAGCCCTCTCTGTACTCTTCAGTCTTTGACTTATCACCCTTCTTGCCACCGCCGGGAACGACCATGACACAAGATGTCGGCCTCTTGGTGGCGCCAGCAGAGCCCAGGTCCTCCTTGGAGGGGACAAAAACGTAGGGCACGTGCGAGTCCTCGCACAGAACGGGGATGTGTGAAATGACATCACCGGGGGAGATGTCGCCAGCAATAATGACAACGCCCTTATCACCCTTTCGCAGAGCCTTGACAACCTCCTTAACACCACGCTTGACGTGCTTTGCTTTCGACGCTTTGGGAATACTAGTTAGTACAAATTTTCATAGCCAAAAAAATTTAAAATAAAGAAAAAAAAATGCTCAGGCGGGAAGCAAAGCGGGCAACACGCGCTCTTGTTCCCCCTAAAAGCATCTAACAAACTCACCCTTCTTGACGGTCTTGAGAATACGCTTGTTCAGCTTCTTTGGCGCCAGCGGCTTGGCAAAGGGCAGCAGGGCGGGCAGTCTCTTCTCGTAGTTGTCGATATCACCGGCATCGGCGGTGGTGGGCTTTTCGCTCTTGGAAGACTTCTTATCCTTGGCCATGATAAATTATATGCGTTAATGAATCTAATGAAATAATAAAATAAGTCCCGTCGGTGTCTCGGTCGATGGGTGGTAGGTGATAACGTTGAAGGAGGAGTAAACTTTTCCGCGTTGAAAAAATTTCAGTAGAAAAGAAAAAAAGTCCCAAAGGAAAAAAATTTTTTGATCGAGAAGGGTTGGGGTTACCCGGGAGGAAACAAAAGGATGACATGAATACAAGAACTTGTGATTCAGCAATAGTACTAAAATAAAATTAAAAACAAGAAAAGGAAAGAAAAAAGCGTCAATATATTAACAAGTTACTATTGTATTTTAATGAAATTTAATATTGTTTTTTACATGTATCAGTTTTTCATGTTCATGGTTTTTATGTGCCTTCATCGGGATATGGTTCTGTGTCCGATACAATAACTACTGACAGCTCTTGCTATGTCACCAAAACCACAGCAAGGAATACCAACTGTATATGTTTTACCACAAACATCTGCAGCAGTCAAGAAACAGAAACAAACTACGAACTATCTTTCCTTTTTTGTTTGTTTACTTGTAGTCGGAGAACTTGGTTTGAGACCACTCCATTACTCCCCACAGCAAATGTTAGCTACATCTACCCAAGACAATGATGAATCAAACCAACCCAGTTCACTTTAAGTATATCTAAACGTATTTCAAATGTTTTTCGGTATAAAAACTCACAGAAGTTTCACTTTTATCGACTTTTCAGGTCATTAGGCTCTTGAATGCACACATTGCTCAGGCTTCCAACCTCTCTTGCTTCTTCAGCCGTGTATGACTAATTTCTTACCTCACGGCTTTCTTCCCAATGAAATTTTTCATTTTTCTCTTTGAATCGCCGGCGCTTCACGAAATCACCAGCAACATCAACATCTTTTATCCGAGTGCTCAATACACCATGTCCTTTAACGAGTACAAAGACACCATTAGCGAGGGCGACATTGTCCTGGCATGGATGACCCGCACAAGCACCAAGCCCCTTGTCGTCACCAAGGATGCCACTTTCAACACACGCTACGGCCACTTCCCACATGACAAGATGGTGGGACTGCCGCTCGGCACACAAATGGCAAGCAGCTCCAAGGCCGGGTTCCTGCACCTGCTAGCACCGACCCCAGAGCTATGGACCATGTCACTGCCGCACCGCACCCAGATTGTATATACCCCTGACTCCAGTTACATTGTCCAGCGTCTGCGCATCCGCCCTGGATCAAGAGTCCTGGAGGCGGGAACCGGCAGTGGCAGTTTCACGCACGCCATGAGCCGGACCGTTGGCAAGACAGGCCAGGTTTTTACCTATGAGTTTCACGAACACCGCTACAAGGAGGCGCTGGGCGAGATTCGTGATCATCAACTCTCCAATGTTACAATCACACACCGTGATGTTTGCAAAAACGGCTTCCGCCTTGACCCCGCTGCGCCTGAGGGTGAGGGCCGTCTCGACGCTAGTGCCGTCTTTTTGGATCTGCCGTCGCCGTGGCTTGCAATTCCTAACCTCAAGTCCGTTGTTTCGCGTGAGCGCAGCACAGCCATTTGCTGCTTTTCGCCGTGCATCGAGCAGGTCACCCGCACCGTAGAGGCCCTCAAGAAGGAGGGTTGGCAGCATATCGAAATGGTTGAGGTGAGTGCCAAGAAATGGGAGGGTCACAAGGAGATGGTGCGTTCAATTGATGACGCTATGGAACGTCTGCGCGATGTTAAAAGACGGCGGCTGAGTGGACTCAAGAAGCGCAACGAACGGATAGAAAAGGAGAAGCGCGGTGAGTCCGCTGAAGATAGTGCTGCTACTGCTGATGACGAGACCGATGCGGCCGAAAAGAGTGCCAATACCACTGAGAATGAGGCTTCCTCCGCGCAAAACGTCAAGACCAAGGGCTTCAATCCCTGGGGCAAAGGTTTGCGGATCAAGGAGGGCGCTGAGGGTTACGAATGGCGCGATGTGTCGCGGGTTGAGAGCGAGATCAAGAGTCACACGTCTTACTTGACTTTTGCTGTGCTTCCTCCTCCTATTCCTGAGAATCTCGTTGATGCCCAGGGCAATGTCCTTTCGTCCATGTAATATAGATGAAAATAGTTTAACAAAAAAAGTTAATTAAAAAAGAAATCATTAAACTAAACAAATATAATGAGATAGTAAGACATAAATGTTCAAGGATATTGTCCATTATTTTACCACCTATTAACACTGCAGTTTTTCTGTATAAACTCGTGAATACACGTTGCAATTTCGCCTGGGTAGTACTCAACGGCAAAGTGGCCGCCACGATCAAACGTACGGCAAGAAAAAAAACGGCAGTCGCGTTTAAATGCGTCGAGCGTGGCTTCCTGCGCGAGTAGCGGATCATGGGTTCCCCATAGAACCAACACCGGCGTATTTGTCGTCCGTAGCCACACACTCCCCGGGGTCGACTGCTGTGTGATTTGCTGTATGTAGTCCTTGTGAAGCTGCTGCTGGATGTAAGGCTGGCCCGGCCGCGAGAGAAAATAATAGTCGAGGAGTACCGCATGCATGTCAACCACGTGAGGAAATTTGTGCGAAAAATCCGGCTTCTTCTGGAAACCGGGGAATGATGTGGACTGGCTAGGTGAGTAGAGGTCTTTTAGTTTTTCAACAGTTAACCCATCATCATCCTCATTGTCGGAAGAGGAACTTTTAAAAGTGCTTGTCGGCGTAAGTGCCTCTGGCGACTTCGATGCTGGTGAATTGCACACTGTATCTTGAAAGCAGGTAGTGCTATTATTGCTCTCGCCTTTTGAGTCGTCTGATTCCGATTCAAAAACGTTTGACCTTGTCCGCACGCACATCAGCCGATCCCTATCAGTATTGATCTCCTCGACAGCTGGTTCAAAAGACACCCGCCGCGATCTTAATGTAGCCAAGTCATTTTTTTGGTGATCATCATCAGACCCCAATTCATTCAGGTTTGAGTAGCTACTCCGCGCCGAGCTCAGGCAGCTACGAGGCTTGAATTGACCATTCTCGTACAACTTTTTCGAAGAAGTGCTTCCTTGTTGATTTGCATAGGGAAGTGGCACGCATGATTCAAATTCGCTAAACAACCTAGGCTTAAGCCTACTTTCCATATATGCAGTGCCATTCTGCACAATTAGCCCAATAACATTTTCAGGTTTGTATTGCACCACACGCAGTCCCACCTGCGTCCCGTACTCCCCATGGCAGTATATTATCAGCGCATTGCCAATCTCAAGGCTGTCGATAAGTAGCACGATTGTTTCCGCAATCTTTTTCAAAGAAAAAGTAAACCTCGTATCTGGGCACTTCGTAACGCCAAACCCTGGGAGATCAGGCGCCACGACACGATGTCCCTCCGCAGCCACCAGAGGAAGAAAATTACGAAAGTAATTCGAAGATGTGGGAAATCCATGCAACAGCAGCACGCTGGTTTCTCCAGTGATTATGTGGCTTCTACTTAGGATGGACTCCTTGTAATACATTTCAACGCCATTGGCAAGCGTTTTGGTGCAACTGCGCATGGCCGGTATAGCGCTGATGCCGGTAGTGAGGGCAGGACTGGAGTAAATGTCTTCGTAGCTAATCATCGCACATTTATCAAAATGCAGGATGCCCTATGGGTTCTATTAATATTTGGTAAAATTGGTGACAGAAAGAAGAGATCGAGGAGGCTGCTTCTCAGATCCAACAATGAAAAACTCAAACTTTTATGGCCTCCTCATCATCAGCCTCTGTCTCCACGTGATGGCTTATTGATATGACGTTGACAGCCCAATGATATCACGCAGCAGTTAAAATATAACACTCAGTAGTGATGGGCCATCAAAGATGGCCAAGAGTTTGTTCAAGAGTGTTCAAAAGCCAGTATCCCCTGTTGCTGTACGCATGTGGATGTTTGCTTCTATCAATTGCATTACTAACTATGAGAGTGGGAGTTCACTCGTGTGGAAACAAGGTACCTTATATGCTTGGCAAATGAGTATCACATATTTAGCTTTGTTGAAAAACATAAAACCTCGTATAACCAGCCGCGCCCTTTCTAATTTCTAGCCGATACAAAGATCGATAACAAAAGTAGAATAAAGGACCCTTAAATTTGTAATTTTTTTTTTGTCTAAATTCAAGAATAATCCAACTGATTTACCTTTTTGTTGAGCTTAGAGGGTATTGGGCTGTAAATCCTTATAGATCATGGCAAAATTGGTGACCCAGTATACAGTCACCACTAGATACCAAAGCGAATCAATAATTACAAGAAATGAAAAAGAAAATACTTTCATGGGAAGAGATGCCATTGAATGGGTAAAAATTATGCAGATTGTTTATCTACCTCCTCCTCACTTTCTGATATGCGTGCACAACCACCCTTGGTTATATTAACCCCCTCATCAAGAGTATCTATAGCGTGGTCCATTCCCGACAAGTGCCGTGCAAACTTCGTGATCCGCTCAGGAAACACACGCAGTAGCGGAATAAAGTGCGTATAGCACGGCATAAATAATGTGCCTTCACGACCCTTGGATAGCATTTCAACAATTTTGCGAGCCACCTCTTCTGGCGCAAGCACAGGTGCAAGCAGTGAAGATGGTGTCTGGACACCCTGGAACATGACCGTCTCCATTTGCCCCGGACAGACAAGTAGCATACGGACATGCCGATTACTTTTGTTTCCTATGTAGCTTGCGCGAAGCTCAGCTGTCAGCGATTCATGCATAGCAATTAGTCCAGCTTTGGACGCTCCATACACACTTAACCGTGCTGGCGCCAGGTACCCTAGTACTGATGCAACTGTGACGATGTATCCGCTGCCGAGAGCCAACATATCTGGCAAAAATGTTTTGATAGTTATAAAGCTGGCGTACAGGTTTACGTGTAACACCAGCTGAATTTCTTGTTCACTCATGTCAAGTAGGTTGCGCCCGCGCACAATCCCAGCGTTGTTAATGAGGATAGTCACGACCCCAAAACGGGTACAGATTTCGGACGCAGCTGTTTGGACCTGGGAAAAGCTAGATACGTCACACTGGCGGTAATGCACACCAGGGACTCGATCTATGGACTCAGGTAGTACGATGTCGAGAACAACGACTGTCACAATTCCACGATTAGCCAAATGCGCGGCTAGACACCGGCCCAGACCGCCAGAGCCACCGGTGATTACGGCCACATTATTTTCCTTATCTAATGGTGAAGAATATTTTCTGGAAATATTGCTATAATTGCTGTCGACAACAGGGACATGATTGTCGATAAAAGCTAGTAGTTTCTCACGAATTTTAATTGGTGACATGGTAAAGATCTCATGTGCAGTGAAGGAATTCTGTATCAACTAGGATAGACTTGACTTTGTCGCAGTGTAGCTGTAAGAATTGCTGTTGGTACACAATATTAGAAGTATTATAAGCAAATACACCGAGGGCTTTATAATATGGCAGACCACCATCACAAGTCAGTCGTTTTGGGGGTTGAAACGCTATCCAGTAATTGACCCGTAGACAAAACTTTGGTACTGTAATGGAATTTCCACCTGCATGTGCTTATAGAAAAGTCTCGCTTGTCTAGTACGCCAAAGTTTAGGCACTTGCAGATTAGATAAATGGGATAAGTTACTTCCGACCATGATGATAAAATATATTAATTAGGTTGTTTTTATACCATGAAGCCTTTTTATTTGATTTTGCCAATCTTGACACGATGCTTATACTATTTTAGTTTATTTTTGTGTTTCGCTCCTCCTCTTCCCGGCGCTCACGGGCACGACCATCCAGCTGGCCCTGCACATAAAGTGCAGCGACCAACGCAAAGTTGCAACCCACCAGCACGGCCGAGCTCGTGTTGGTGCTTGGGTATGTGTTCCATGCAAACTCCTGGCTTGCAAACGCGACTAGCGCAAAGAAGTGGCCAAACACGGGAGTGACTTTGGAGAGCACGTAGGGGATGGTCCAAAAATACCAAGAGTAAAACTGGTAGTGGAGTGAGCGTGCGCAGAGTATGCCGATAAGGTTGGACGTCACCAGTGTCGTGAGCACATATTCAGGTGTAATTCTAGCCAGGCGCTGAGTGCGCTCAATATGCGAGGGATTGAGCAATGCGCGTACCAGCGCTGGCAGCTCGCTCGTGCTCGGAGGCACCGCTGAAAAGATTTTAGGTACCTTGATCGGGGCCAGCCAGTGGTACCCGCGCTTCACACAAAAGGCAGTAATCAGCAGCAGCTGCGCACCTAGCAACGCCAACGCAAAGGGTTTACTGAGGAAAATAGCTTCAGGTACAAATCTCCAGTTAACCGTCCATTTATAGAAAAAAACACGCGAGAATTCAAAGGCTTGTGAAAAGTACTCTTTCTGGTAGCCAGCGGAGATGAACGGCACAGCCACTGCAAATTGGACTGCAAGGAAAGGAACTGCAGCGCGTACAAATGCGCCAACAGGACCAAGTGCTTGAAGATAGATGAGAGCCGCACCTGGTAGGTAGAGCAACGAGTTCATCTTGACGCTGACGGCAATTGACAGAATTACGGCAGAGAACGACCATAGCCGGCGTTGCAGTGCTGCGACAGCAAAAACGGAAAAGAGAGTTGAAATCACATCGTTAAACATGCGCAGCATGTAGATACTGTGAATACGCTTCGAAAGAACCAATAGGACCAAAAAGTAAGGTGGTACGCGGGCTGGTCGGTACACAAAAAATAGTACAAAGAAAAGCGTGAACAAGTATATGCCCATGAAAATGTATTGTGCAAGGCGAACGTCATTGCCCTCATTAGTTAGTTCGTAGAGCCAAGTGAATATGGCAACATGGCCACCAGGATACCTGTAATTGAGGGTTAGTGGTCATCGATCATGAACTCGCGGTGCCGGGTACTTACACTAGAGGGCCCGTGCCTCCTCTGATCTGGGTGTAGTCACGCTCGCCAGCAATGATCTGTTTAGCCTGCTCCATGTAAGCAACCCAGTCAATTTCTGTATCTTCATAAATTAGTCTGTGAACGTTAGGATCACGGGGTTTCCAATGCGCCGCTACTTACATGGCACCTTGTTCACGATAATGTAAGAGAGCGCGGTGTCAAGGAGCACCAGTGCCAATGCAGTGGGAATAAACATAGCAGGGCTTGTGGCTACCCACAGAAGATGCTTGCGCAATTCATGAAAGAGCCCCTTGGTCCCTGTCGGATTGGTTTTCTCACTCATCTTGGATATTCTCTGGCGCGTTCTTGGCTAGTGATCGGGTCCAGGGGTCAGTCGGACTTTACGTGTTCCTGGGTTTTTCGTGAACCAGGGCTAGGGCAGCACAAATGTTGAGACGTTTTGTGCATGTCACTTTTTTTTTTTTTTTTTCGGATTTTCTGATTTGGCAGTCGTCGCTGTGCAAACATTTTTTTTCCTCTGAAAAAGTTTCACCTTCGCCTACTCGACGATATAACCACCTGCCCTACACCCGATCGCCATGAGTATCGCCCGTTATTCTCGTCTCGCGGGATCCCTATGTAAGTTTACCTTATTCAGCCACTTTATATTCTTTTTTACCATTTGTGTCCATTCAATTCTAACCTGTATTTGTAGCCATGGGATCCAGAGTTACCCCAAGACTCTACTCCACTGCGGCCCCATCCGCCGATGCGACCTCGACAGACACCGCTGCGCCCGTCAAGGCCCCCGCTGTTCCGCCTAAAGACGTGTTTGCCGGTTTGATTTTGAGCCGGATACCGATTGTCACCCCCGAGCTCAGCAACTTTGAGAAAGCATACTACCACTACCAAGACGAGCTGGAGCGGCGGTTAATGTGGACTTTCCCACAATACTTTTACTTCAAAAAGGGTACTCTTTCGGAACGTAAATTCACTGCTGCCCAGAAGGGTCCCGTAACTCGCCAGCCCGGTGTTTGGTACCCCCGCGGTGTTCCCGACATTAAATTCAACCGTGAACGCAGATTTAAGCAGGAGATCGTCATCCCGCGCGAGAACAGCGAGGATGGTGACTCTCTGTCGGACCCCATCGTCCCCAACCCACGTGTGACTGAGGCCGATGCTAAGAACGACACCCGTGCACTTACCCGTAAGCTTGACCGCACTTTGTATTTGCTGGTTCAGCAGAACTCTGAGTGGAAGTTTCCCTCCTTTAGCTTAGAGGCCAAAGAGCCACTGCACGATGCGGCCGAGCGCGGTCTGCGCCAGATTGGCGGCGTCAACATGAAGACTTGGACTGTCTCTAACACCCCTGCGGCTGTTATTAAGGGTTCTGACGCGAATAAGGAGTTCTTTATTAAGTCGCATATCATTCACGGCACCTTCAACTTGCAGAACACTCAGGGTGTCACTGACTACGCCTGGCTTACCAAGAACGAGGTTAGCGAGAAGGTTGACAAGAAATACTACGAGGAACTTGAGGCCCTGTTGGCCAACAACTAGGTCGTATAGGAAAAAAAAAGATTTTGTGTACATAGGAATAATAGTTTTTGTTTTTATCTAGCTCCGATGGCCGGACGATGTGCCGCCAAATATCATGAGCACACTAGGATCGCCAATGTACGCCAATGTATACTTGAATGGATGCCACGACACGATCGGGCGCCCATTACTAGGCTGGCGTGGCAGCGAGTGTAAGTACTTGCCAGACTCAACGTGGATCTACGGAAGTTAGTTTTGGAAAAAAAAAAAAAGTAAATAAAAAAGTTAATTGCAGAGCAATGGGACTTACAATGTCAATAGGCGTGTTGCCCTCAGAACCAACAGCGATGAGAGTGCCATCGTGTGTTATGCTCAGTGAGCTAATTGCTTGACTGTGACGAGTTAACAAAAGGCTATTAGTGAAGTTGGTAAGGGGAGTTACTTACTCGGTCTTGAAGAAAGTCTTGATGCAAATGAAGTTCTGGAGGTCCCATAAGCTGACAATTCCCTCGTTTGATCCGACTGCCAGATATTTGCCTTTCGGGTCGAAATTCAAGCAGTTGGCTGCTGTACGGTGACCGCGCAAAGTGTATACGTTGGCCAGCTTATGCACAGCCTCGCTCAAATCTTCGTCAGAAGAAGGGTTGGTTCGTGCCTTCTCGGTATTAACGTCGATAGTGTCAAAACGGTAGATTCGAACATTACCGTTGCCCAATCCCGAAGCCAACACGTAAGTTGTGTCCGAACCATTCTCTGCCCACTGAAGATCGTAAATCTCTTCGTTTTCACGGAATTGGCAGAGATACTCTATACCCCATGTCACACCGCTCTCCTTTTGAGGGCGGCGAACGCGATAAATGATGATCAAGTCGGTCTTAGCTGTGGCCACGGCCAGAAACCTACCATCGCCTGAAAAGCGGACGACGAGATTGTCATGGCCATTGCGAGTCTCTGCGAGCAGGGTTTTTGCACGCGCATCCCAAGCCTTGATGGTACCATCACTTGCGCAACTTACCACTCGGTCTGCGTGCGTAGGGTCCCAGCTGATTGACTCCACGGGCCGGTCGTGCGCGTTCTTAATGTCAGTCATGCCGTGTCCGTCGGGGTGATCTGGCATCCACACCTTCACACTGCGGTCATAATACCCACAAGCTACACGCGAGCCTGGACCGTTCCAGGCCAAGCACCGTATAGGCCCGCTGCTACTGCTGCTGTTGCTGCTACTATTTCCCTGTTGACCACCACCCTGTTTATTAAATACCTGCGATCGTAATGACTGAAAGTGGTTTTCGGCTGCCTGGCTAGACAGCGACTGGCCATGCAACGGATAGTCTAACTTTCTACTTCGGCTTTTGTAGCTCATTGTGGGTGTATTTGTATGTGCTAGTTTGTTAGGCGGGTTTGGTGCCGTCAGCCTTTTGTGCTTTTGAGATTGCCGTGGTTTCTAATGAGCCTACAGATGCTTGATTTTTCATGTTGTTTATGTGAAATATGTATGCTTAGGGCTTGATTATGTAACATTACTGACTTGAGCTTTAGAGCCAAAACAAACACAAAAACAAGGCTAACTAAATGACCCAACATGGATAGTAAGCCTGTTATCTTAACATCTATAAGTTACCAAAGTAACACTACATTCAAAAGACATAATCGTTAACATCTTTGTATATATGATTTTAACATTGAATAATATTCTCCATTGTGATTGAAACTATTAAAACGTATTTCTACGTCAAAATCACCACTGAGTGAAAGCTCAGCTGAAGATGCTATCCACTAAGAACAATTTCTCTTTACTCAAAAACAAGAAGAATTTCAAACACTTAGAATGGAACATCAAATAAAAGGTATGAAAAGTTTGAGCGCAACCTACAAGTTTAAATTCTTTTGTTTTAGACTGTACTATAGAACGAACAGGATATTATAGAGGTTTTTTAGTTGGTCCATTTGGACTTTTTGTTTGACCCTCTTTTCTGTTTCTACAAAATAAAAAATAAAACCTAACTTCATATCTCTCATCTTTAGCTTGATATTTATGAAGCCCAATGTTTTTAAAAAGATCAGGATGATATGTACGTGATAATTTTCACATCTTTGAGAGAGTTTTGGCTATACTATCAAGTAAGGCTCCCGCAAGGCGCGCTATGACCAATGATACCGCGATAATTGGTAAGTTGTCATTTTCATTCACGACTCGGTCAGGGTAAGGTCAATAAATCCAAATGTGGAAAGTGGCAATTAAGGGCTAGGGCTTACACTTTTCTTATATCGCGTTTTAATTTACTTGATATGGAATGATAGACGCGTAGAGCGTGTTGTAAACTTTTTTTTTGTATTTGTTTTCGCTTATTCTAGCTTTTCTGTTTTATTGCTTCCTCTATTCCCTCATCTTGTCAATTTTAACACTGATCGCACACTCCTGTTACCAGGACTTCTACATTATTTATTATTCAGTAGCTCATAATGCCAGCGTACCAAAAACGCCCTTCAGCTACTACTGCCGCCTCTAATAATGGGGGCGACGCTTCACCCTTGCCGAAAAAAGTGAGGGTCAAGGGCGCTCCCCAACCTAGCGGATTCGAAGAGGATCTCGAGCAGCTCACATCAGAAATAAAAAAAACAACAGGTGAGTTTTTCAGCTTCATGTTTTACAGTAGTTCAATTTGTTAACACACTTTTTTTAGATCACTCAGATCAGAAATGGTCCAGACCACCGCTACTGAAGCACAATGCAGCGGAACACTCGATCAGTATGTATACACCTTTTATGAAAGGAAGCTATACATAGATACTAATTCAATGTTTTTAGACTTCCAGCAACTCGATGCCGAAGAGTCTATTGTAGCTGGCCGCAGTGTGATCAGACTGTTTGGTGTCACTGAGGTACGTTTTCTTAACTTGATTCCAGGTTGCTTAGATACTAACTTATTTTAGGACGGCAATTCTATTTTGTGTAACATGACTGGATTTCTCCATTACTTTTATGTTCCGGCCCCTATCGGATTCAACCAGAACTTGATTCCCGAATTCATTACAGTACTTAAGAATAATTTTGACAATCAGATTCATAGCGTCGAATTGGTTCTTAAGGAGTCACTTTGGGGTTATAATGGTAACGTGCAGTCGCCCTTTTTGAAGATTGTTGTCAATGATCCTAGATCAATTGGCAGAATCCGCACCGCTTTCGAAAGAGGAGATGTCAGATTTCAGAACATGTTTCATCCTCTGACGTCTTTCGACAACATTTCATACATTCTCAGAGCAATGATTGATTGCAACATCACTGGTATGTCATGGATCACGCTTTCCGCCGGAAAGTACTCTCAAGTCAAGGATAAGATCTCAACATGCCAACTGGAAGTAAACATTGACTACCATGATCTGATTGCTCATGCTGCTGAAGGCGAGTGGCTCAAGATGGCCCCGCTTCGTGTTCTCAGTTTTGATATCGAATGTGCCGGCAGAAAGGGTATCTTTCCTGAGGCTGAGATTGACCCGGTCATTCAAATTGCCAATGTAGTCCAAGTCTTTGGTGGTGAAAATGCCACTAGCAACCGCCCATTTGTGAGAAATGTGTTTACCCTCGATACTTGTTCTCCCATTGTCGGTAGTGATATTTTTGAGCATCCCACCGAACAAGAACTGCTTAGGCACTGGAGAGATTTTATTCGCGAAGTTGATCCTGATGTTATTATTGGTTATAACATTGCCAACTTCGATCTGCCATATCTTCTTGACAGAGCATCTGCATTAGGTGTTGGTGATTTCCCTTACTTTGGCCGTATCAAGAATTCGCGACAGGAGGCAAAAGACACCACCTTTTCTTCTAAGGCATACGGTATGAGTGAATCCAAGGTAGTTAATATTGATGGTAGAATGCAACTGGACCTTCTCCAGTTTATCAGACGTGAACACAAACTTAGAACCTACACACTGAACAGTGTCTCAGCACACTTTCTAGGTGAGCAAAAGGAGGATGTCCACCATTCAATTATTACCGATCTTCAGTACGGAAACGCTGAGACGCGTAGACGTCTGGCGGTTTACTGTTTGAAGGATGCTTATCTCCCCATGCGACTGATGGACAAGCTTATGTGTCTCGTTAACTATACAGAGATGGCACGTGTCACTGGTGTACCCTTCTCGTTCCTGCTTTCCAGAGGCCAGCAGATCAAGGTCATCTCACAGCTGTTCCGGAAGGCCCTGAGTATGAATATTGTTATTCCTAATCTGAAGCAAGATGGATCCTCTGATGAGCAATACGAAGGTGCGACAGTTATTGAGCCGAAGAGAGGTTATTACGATGTGCCTATTTCTACACTCGATTTTGCAAGTTTGTATCCCAGTATCATGATGGCTCACAATCTTTGCTACACTTCGTTGGTGGATAAGAACACTATTGAACGCTTGAGCTTAAAGCAAGGTGACGATTACACCCAGACTCCCACAGGCGATTGCTTTGTGAAAACCAATCTTCGTAAGGGAATTCTTCCCATTATTCTGGAAGAATTATTGGGTGCTCGTAAGCGTGCTAAGGCCGACCTGAAGCGTGAGAAGGATCCATTTAAGAGAGCCATTCTTGATGGTAGACAGCTTGCTCTGAAGATTAGTGCTAACTCTGTGTATGGTTTCACGGGTGCTACGATCGGTAAGCTTCCCTGCCTGGAAATCTCTTCGTCAGTCACTGCTTTCGGCAGAACGATGATTGAAAAGACTAAGAATGAAGTCGAGGAGCGATATTCTATTGCCAACGGTTATCAACATAATGCAGTTGTCATTTACGGAGATACTGATTCCGTCATGGTCAAGTTTGGCCCCCAGGACCTTCCTACTTGTATGGAGTTGGGTAAGGAGGCGGCCGAATATGTATCCACAAAGTTCATCAAACCGATCAAACTTGAGTTTGAAAAGGTTTACTTCCCTTATTTGTTGATCAACAAAAAGAGATACGCTGGTTTGTACTGGACCAACCCCGACAAGCCCGATAAGATGGATACCAAGGGTATTGAAACTGTTAGACGTGATAATTGCCGACTGGTTCAAAATGTCATTGAAACGATTCTTCAAAAAATTCTGCGTGAGCGTGATGTTGAGGGTGCACAGGAATATGTTAAAAACATTATTTCAAAACTTGTACGGAACCAGATTGACATGTCACAGCTGGTTATTACAAAGGCACTCTCTAGATCTGATTATGCAGGAAAACAAGCACACGTTGAACTGGCAGAGCGGATGCGTAAGCGTGACGCTGGTTCAGCACCTGCACTTGGTGACCGTGTTGCCTACGTTATTACCAAGGGCGGTCCCTCCGCTAAAAATTACGAGAAATCTGAGGATCCAATCTATGTGCTTGAGCACAACTTGCCAATTGACACTAAATACTACCTTGAAAATCAGTTATCGAAACCGTTATCCCGTATTTTCGAGCCTATTTTAGGTGCCAAGAAGGTCCAGCAGCTACTCACGGGTGCGCACACGCGGACAATTACAGTTGCTGCCCCAACCTCGGGTGGACTGATGAAGTTTGCAGTCAAAACAGAAACTTGTAAAGGCTGCAAGCGGCCACTCAAGGGCGAGTATGCCAAGGGTGCTTTATGCGTGGACTGTATGCCCCGCGCACACGAGTTTTATGAGAAGACGCTCACGCAACTAAATACACTTGAAAGCAAATTCTCACGGCTCTGGACTGAGTGCCAGCGCTGCCAAGGCTCGCTGCATCAGGATGTGATCTGTTCGTCTAATGATTGTCCCATCTTCTATATGCGTAAGAAAGCCCAGAAGGATGTCCAGACGACAGCAGGCGAGTTGAAAAAGTTTGACGCCATGTCATGGTAGATGGATTGACTGCTGGTATGAAGTTGGTGCTGTTGTGAACTGACCAGTCTTAGTGGTAATAGTAGTAGTTTAATATTAATGCATTTGATTTATTGAGAATATATGTAATTTGTAGATATTTGAATTTAGTAAAGCTACACGAAACATATCAAGTTGGTAATTAGTAGCTTGGAAGCAAATCTTGAGTCAGTCATATCGCCTGTCATAGTGCCTGGCTATCACCAACTAGACTTGATTTCGCAATTAACTTGATGATCTAGTGCATAGCAACAACCTTCAAAAAGCAACCTAGTATATACATATTCATATTTTTCTTAGCTACTAACGTAGCGCTAAGATAAAGTAAAATTAATATTTCTGTTCCTAACGATTTTAGAAAGCACACTTTCCCAGGTAGCAAGGATTTTGAAATGGTTCATGTATAGCCATAGGCCTTCATAGCCAAAGTGTTATCATAGGAAAAAAAAAAAAAAGAAAGAGAATGGACTCATTTATCGCAAAAGTACATAGCAAAATTAGATTTAAACAGGAAATATCATTATTCATGTAGCATTGAGTGGTAAATCCACTCGCCGCCTGTAGGCACTTACTAGACCGCAGGATGAGAGAACATAGTATTAGACAGAATCTTGCTTGCCGGGGACGCTACCTAACTTTTGGACCCTGGTCCTGCTCCCAGAGGTGCTTGACATGCGTTGACGCGCAGAGATCTTATACATGGTCAATATCAGCCAAGGCAGATTCCATTAAGGACTAAGAAAGTCACAAAAATTACAACGCATCCGGATCACCGGGTTGTAGGTCCCCAAGAAAATATTAACAGACTCTTATAGAAAATCGGTAATAGATACCAGAACATTGTTTGTCATACGCATATTTCACACTCGAAAACTAGGCGTGGGAAAAAAACGTAAGACGATGCCTTACATACGTATATGACTCGGGGGAAACAAAGCGTAAATACCCCAAGTTGTAAAATACTCTGAGCAAAATCTTGTGAGATCTTAAGAAGGGGTTGTATTTTTTTGAATGTAACGTGCTAATACATGCAGTTAAAATGATATATTTAGATAAGTATACGGTGTGTATGGGCCTAGACTGGGTTTGTGCTACAAAAATAGAATCAAAGGGATGCGTTACTGGATCATCGCGAATTTTAGTACTCAGTCTAGCCATGTTGCTTCGATCTTGCTCTAAAGCTGCGTAACGCATCCTTCTGAAAAGCCTATGTTTTCCGATGAGTCAAAGAGTTCAATCCATGCCCGATGCTGCTAGCTTTCTTTACCATACCCCCTTCAGGTATTAGTTCTTTTGTTGTCTTAGAGTAGACAAAATGAATAAAATATTGAGAAACGCGTTGGAAATAATTTTTTTAATTCTTTTCGATGCCTCCTTTCTGAGCCGCAGACATTACAAAACAAGCATAGTAGCACCCTTTGGAGGCTCTGTATGAAAACCCAAACACCGTGGGAGCCCACTGATACAAACCAAGGGTATTATTAAATAATGAGCTTGACCTTAGAGGCCTATAGAGCATAGCCTGGTTAGAAGCGCAAAGAATAAAATTGAAATGTATTTATCCTTTTGTTGTGTCTGGAAAAAGCACGCCAAGTTTAATAGTCTGTTTGAGAGGATCATGTTAAGCAAAAGTTGAAAATTAGCATGAAATAACTGCAAGAAACCAAGCTTCAAAATCTTCAGTGAAGGAGGAGATTGCTTAAACGGACTTTTAAACCTAAGCGTATGCTTGTCGTCACGAGCACGCATGCGTGGACAATAAAAGAAACTAAAACAAACAGGAAGCACTGTGTTGCAGTATCATGATTTGAATCCCCAAGTATCTTTAGATACTTGTAGTTTGGTTGAAATCGATTAGGTATCCATACCAGATTGGGTTTAATCTAGCAAAGGGGTTTGTAATATGTTTGCGATAACAGCGGAAACCTATTCCTCATCTGAGTTGATCAGTTGTGGTCATAATACATGACAACGGATTAACAACATAGATAAATAACCAGTTTATGGTCCTTATATAAAATAGTTACAAACAAAATGAAATACAAAGAAGGCATGACTTTCAAAAACGTTAAAGTCTATGTTGACAAGGTAGCGATGTCAGCACGTACTATAAGTTCAGACATTCGATAGCGCCAAGTTCTCCATGAATGATTCCATGGGTTAAGGGAATGTAAAGGTTATATTGGACTTAGCTTAACAGTGTGTGAATTATGCTAAAGAAGACTAAATATCTGTATAAAACATAAACATTAGACTAATATAATGAATTTCAAACCTCAGAATATAAGGATATCATATCATCTCTAACAGGCACTAGAAGTATATAACACAACTTGTTTTAAGACTGGCAAAAGACACCTTTTCATGTTACGGTATAAACTTCTCATTCAATGTGATAATAATAATATTTTATTATTATATCAACAAGAGTGCAAGAAAAGCGTTTTTCTCAAGTATTAATGCCCGTTTCAAGACACAAATACAGATACCTCATACAAGTATAAAACGCCATTTACAATTTGCTTTTTTTTCAATTTCTCTTTTCTCTGCCATTTGCGTAGTCTGTTTTCGGCTTTAAACTTTTAAAGCCTCCTCTACTCGATTGCGTATTATTTTCAAGAATTGAAATGATATATAAGTCAGGCTGAGTTACAACCGTCTCTAGGTTAGCATTTCCTCTCCATCGTTCTTCCCCTTCATTCGCTTTCATATTCTCGTAGATACTATATCAAAATGGAATTACGATCACACTCTTCCTCTAGCTCGCTGGAGAGCATTGCACTCGCATTACTCCAGTATCTCGACCAGACCGAAGCAGACTACATCAACAGTCTATATCTGATCCTTGCCACAGTGTGTCCAACAAACAAATTGAAACCATTCATACGCGAACTAATACAACTTTGTTCAATGCCTTACCTTAGCTGCTTTTACAACTACAAAACCTTTTCGTTTCCTCAGCCCGGCAAAAACGATGTGCTCCGAGTCTGGGTAAGTTTGCGTCTGCCAAATGTTAGAGGTTTCTCATACTTGCCAGTCAAGGCTAACAATTTCCCACAGCTCTTACGGTCAGAAAACGCATATCTCCAATACATTAGTATCTATAATTACCGACCAGATGACGACCCAGAGACTATTTACCTTTTCAAGCGCCCACTGCACCGCATCCGGGTTCTTGCCAAATTCTTCAAAGTAAGGAAATCCTTTGCAGCTCTAAAATAAATTAAAAAAGAAATTGTGTCCCTAACCCCTTCCCCTTGATTAGAAAGTTCACGATCTGCAACGAAAGACGCATCCAACCGTTGCTAGTGCACGGTATCGGCCTCAGCACTTCGACCCTACTGAACCCTGCCTATCACTCTTTCTAACATTTCGACACCTTACTGAAGAGGCGCGCTTCAAGGCCGATACAAAAATAGACACTTGTGATGAGAGCCAATTCTTATTCAACAAGGTATGCTCGTTCGAGACCCTTTGCCCGGTTTCAGCTAACTTTGACATTACCGGCATTGTATATCGTGGCTACTTTGAATTTGAGCTCAATCACCATGCAACAGGTGCTGACTGGCATCCATTCAAGGTTGAAGCTTTTCTTGTCAGTAGCAGTGCTGCCAGCCAGGAAAATTCTGCCCAAGATATTGACAGCCTTGTAATATGCACACTCAATAAGTCTGGCCTGTCCATGCTTTTCCCTGAATTTCGGTTTGGTTGTTTACAGCTATCTAGCGTATCGGAGAGCATGAGATCCTCAGTAGCCAACACAAAATTGACTCTAAGAGACTATGAAGATAATCAGTTTACTCTCAAGTGCCCACATGAGTCGCAGTTTCTACTTTGGCAAACACAGTTACTCAGGCTCTTTCCAGAAAGTTTAGAGCCAACGATACCCTTGGCCAATTCTATTAGCAATCTACACAAACACACACGCTCGACAAGCACCAGCTGTTACAGCTTCAATTCGACTCAGGAAGAGATTCTTACCGAGTCATTTCATGGACTTAGTATTGTATGTGGCATGTCAAATGTGCGTCCTTCATTTGTTTCCCCACGACAGTCCCTTTCGTCTGATCTTTGTTCTCCAAAGCTCAGCAATCTGCCATTGACCCCCTCGCTCATTGATGCTCCTGAGTTAAAGGAATTTATGTTTGAGGACTGGTCCACATTTGGCATATCGGAGCTTCAGCACTCATTTGCTGAGGAATCTGAAATATTGAACCCAGCCAATGTGTCAGTATCAAACAGGTGTCCTGCTGATACTTACTCATTTAGGGAACTGTTTGTTAATATCGACTGTGAAACATCTAAAGAATTTAAAAACAGAAATATTGTCGAATCTCGCATTAAGGCCAAAGAAAGTGAAGACTCTAAAGATATTCGCACCGTTACTACCATTGATACCTCTAGTGACATCTCAATTGATACCGATTCAAACATTGCTGACAGTGATAGTGACGATATGACACAAGGCTCAGACTTTTCGCTCACAGGCATCTTAGAGAACAATGGACACATGACAGCAACCGCTGCAGATACAATTGAGTTACCGATTTCAGTTTTACCAAATCTACCCAAGAACCTCCCATCCTCTTGTCCTAATGTGCCTATTCTTGAAACCAGGGCTGAGTCAAAATTTTCATATGAGATTGATATGACAAATCCAGCTGACGTGTACTATTCTTCACCTTTGTTGCTGCCCTCTATCATTTCAAGAAAACTTGAGTCTTCTGACAAAAACAGTAGGCCTCTGCGACCACTCTTATGTAGTACTTCTTTTGATGTTCTAGAGAAGGGCGAGAGTCCATCGGCAGCCCTCAACCGCAAACTTTCAGAGGGGTCGTTGACCCGCAAGTTATCTAAAAAACGACGACTTGTGTCTGCCTTTAAAAGGCTTTCAATTAGGCTAAAACCTAAATCATTTAACAATGAGGTAGACTCCAAGTTTGAAATGCTTAATCCGCTGCCATCGGAAGAGTTGGTCCTAGGCTCTCATACTCTATCAAATCTCAGTTACCAACCGATAAATCTATGTGTTACTCCAGAAAATGGCCCTGAAAGTAGTTTGAATGAGATTCCCTTGATCAGTAATAAACGCTCAGAACGCGTATTATCACGGATTTCGGAGGAGCAGTTCTTCAGCACTGATAAAGACGACAGTGACGTAACAAAGTCCAAGTCTGGTAACGAAGAAATTTCCTGTTTTGAAATTGGTGATAGACAAAACAACTATCAGCCTACTGACCCATCGGACCAGGCCATTATATCTACCGCTGTGAGGGCAGTAATGGCATCACCGTTTCTCATCACGACCCCATCTCGCCGGGCATCGGCTGTAGGGTCTTCTTATACTCTTCAGAAACTTGATATCTTTGAGCAGGATGAGGATGACTTTGCTTCTAGTTGCATGTCTACCTTTTGTGTTTCACAGTCTGATACTGCTGGCAAGGATAAATCGCAAAATACAACTACCAAGTTGGGAGATATTGGAACGGTTACTGATGAGACAGAGCAGGCATCTATTCAGCACAAGATATCTCAAGACATCTTTGAAAATAGCATGTGTTCTGTTTCGGCGTCATTTTCTCATAGTTTTCACAGTCGTTCCAGCAGTGGAAACAGTACTGCCAGCGAGCCCCTCATGAAAAAATCTAGCAGTGACGCAACCTTGATCGATTTCGAGCAGCAACTGAAATATGCGACTCTTCCTCCTACTGTTGATATCACAACTCTCGGAAAACTGCGTAAAAGCAATTCAATGAACTTGTTGCCAGAGACATCGTTGCCAAGTTTAAACACCCAAACAGCTGTAGTTTCCACTAGACCCAAAAATTCCTCTGATAATTCTTGGATACCTATTTCAGAAAACTTTTTGACAGTTTCTGTTTCCAATGATGGACGGATTATCAGCTGCTGGCGGTCCTTTCCGACATCAATATCAAACGACTCGCTTAAGACAATATGTGAACCGATTTCAGAAACAGCAGGTACGGAATTCAGGCCAGTAGCTGGACCTATCTCCTCCACCATCCAATCTATTTCTGTGTCCACTTCGGGTTCTATTTTCTCTAGTATCACAGAAAGCGAGGGTAAGCCCTTGTGCAAACTCGAGCTTGGTGCTGGTGTCTCTGTTTTAAAAAAATCAATGTACAACATCATGGTGAGTTTGGACTCAGGCAACGAGTATCTTTTTCAGCTACGTAGTCAGGCGGCTGCCAACGAATTCTATCGCACTATCAGTCCACACGCAGCAGCCTCAATACCTGAGACAACCCGTCAAAAACTTATAAAAACGCGCCGACACCGAACCTCTCACAGCGCCAGTTTGCCGATAATAGAAACAGTATCGAGACCTTTGCTAGAAACATTTACTAGTAATCGCCCGTTGATGTTGCCGCCACTGCTTTCGTCGCGCGCAGGCCGGACAGATGCCGAGCTCAGTGGCCGCACAAGCCCGGACCCCCTGGTGCTGCTGAGTGACCAGCGCTGCCTGCTGTTCACGGCCACGAGCGCAAGCCCGGACCGCTGGGCCCAGACGGGGCTTGCGCGACTAACGGCTTCCGTGGCCAACGACCAGCCCAACCAGCCGGATTGGCGGCGCGTCGTGCTGCACCAGGTTGATACGGGCGAGGTTATTGTCGACACGCGGCTGCCGGCTACCTGTTTTCGCGTAGCGGGGCCCGTCGCGCTCAGTATTGCAGACCCCAGTACGGGACATCTCAAGTACCTTGTGCGTTTAGGTGACCAGCCTGAGCGCGACCGTGTCGCTGCCGTCCTGATTAATGACAGCCATATTGGCAACTGGGATAATAATAACTAAGTAGTAGCTACGCTCTGTTTCTTTTCATTCCTGGTCAGGCACATTTCAATACTGCTTCTTGACAATGAATTAAAAAATAACATGACTGTATACAGTCGGTCGATATCACAAGCTTGATTTCCCAACCGCGAATCCGCTATTGGCGAGCAAATTCTGGATTTTTGCCCTGTGGCTTCTAGTCTATATTTATCATATAACGAACGAGAACAAAAATAGCTATAATTATTCTAAGGTTAATATTATTAACGAGTCTTTTTTTTTTTTTTGAGTTACTTTTTTTTCTTTTCTCTGTGCAAGCGTATACATTGTAAATGGCCAGTTAAGTCAGATAATCACCAACTGGCACTTATAAAACGCAATAACTGTCTTTGTAGTTCTTGATTAGGAATCTATTTGGTCAACTTTAAAATAAAAAGCGTCAACAGCAGACGGACGGCAGCTGCTGGGAGAGGGCTAGCAAAGTGGTGTCAACAGAGCCCATAAGAGAGGGTCTCTGGATCACATTAGTCATCGTGCCTCAGCTTAAACAGCAGCATATCCCGCGCGACTGGACGACGAGGATGAAGAAGACGAGCACTGGCATCGGCTAGCAATACGAGATCCCAGATCGCGAAGTACAAAAGGAACCTCACGTAAAGAGTCAACAAAAGGAAGCGAGTCAAGGTCAACCTGGCCATAGCGGTTGTAGCTCACCCAAACACTAGCCACAATATAAAAGACAAAGCCAAGTAGGCCAAGGACAAACAACCAGGTGAAAAATCCCCAGCCAGAGGATTCCTCCTTCTTATCACCATTATCACCGCCCTTGTTGTTGTCGTTGTTATCTCCGCCGCCATTGCCGGGGTTAGTGCCCGAGTTTTGGGCGCAGGCCTTGCGTGATGACCAAGTAAGGTTGAGGGTATGAAGGTTCCAGTCTTTGAAGACAAGCGACTCATCCTTCTCTTCTTGGACACAAAGAAAGTCAATGTAGGCATCAATGGCGCCGTAGTCACCCCACGAGCCGCCCTTGAAATGGACGCGCACACCGTCGCCAGCGTCACCGCGCAAACGCTCCAAATTAGCACCAGATTGCTTGCCATCCAAATCGCCAGCTACAGGAATGATCTGCGTGGTAATCTTCTTCTCCTTATCATCATCAAGAGAAATTTGCTGCACTCCGCAAACTATTTTGTTCAAAGAAAGAAAAACGTTAGTATTAAATCCACTAGCAAGCATGCCCCAATTGCGAGATCGTGGCATGGTAACGATTACCGCGAAGAGCGGTGATAAGAGGTAAAGAGCCTATACATACTCTGCGTACCGCTAGGGCACTTGAAGGCCTCTTCAGGGATGTTGTCGTGCGGACTATCGCTGAGATAACGGCAGGGATTGACGTACCACGAAGTCGTAGAGATGGACGGCGGGGTGTTGAAAGTCTGCTCAATGGAATGCACCGTGTCACCCAGCGAGCTGAAGTCAAAGCTGTCGCCGTCAAGTTGGATTTTACAGTTGAGAATTGCGTGGACTGGAGAGGCAGCAGCGGCAAGCAGCAGCGCAAGCGCGCTAGCACGTTTTGTAGGAGTGTACTTCATGGTGCGCAGTGGGTTGGACAAGAAGGTGGAGGTGTTTGTTCAAGACTTGGTTATTCAAGATCTGAGTCTGAGAAAGAAAGAGGAAGAAAATAAAGTTGGTGGAAGAATGCCAGTTCTGAAAAGAAAACAATAGGCAAAACAACCCTTATACCGTGAAACCCGGATAAACATAAAAGTTGCAAATATTAAATAAATAAAATTAAATACAAAAAAAATACTGAAATCTTTCAATCAAAAACAAGTAGCGGAACGCACCTTGAACATGGTGAAGAAGAATAAAGAATACTAACAATTAAAATTTTTGGAGAAAAAAAAAAAAAGAGACAAGATATATATAATATAGACAAGTGTTCAACGTTTATCCAGGGCTTATTTGCCCGCTCTCTGGTATTTGCCGACAACGATACAGTGATCACGCTCATAAGGCTCCAGGGTAAGCTGTTCCAGGGGCTTGATGCGCTCCTCACGGAGCTTCTGCACCTCACGCGCAAAGACAACATCAGCCTCAACAGTCGAATCAATACAGTTGGCCTTGATGGAAATGACAACACCACCCTGGTCCTTCAGGAAAAGATGCGAATTCAGAGCAATGATACGGGCCTGATCGGGCTGGGCAACATCGGCAAAAACAACATCGACCATACCGACAAGCATGCGGTACTTCTGGGGATGTCTGGCATCCTCAATGATGGGGATGACATTTGGTCTCTTCTTAGCCATGGAGATGAGGTCACGGCCGGGTCTGTGTGAAAACTCAACAGCGTAGACAAGACCCTCGGGGCCAACAACATCAGCAACGTGAGAAACGGAGGTACCAGAAGCAGCACCAAGGTAAAGAACCTTCTTGCCGGGCGCAATGAACAGCTGGTCGATACCACCGAGAATACCGGCAGCAAGCTTCGATCTGAAAGGGTTCCACACTCTGTACTCAACCTTGGTAGCGGGCGAGTCAGCGTCCTTAGCAGGGACGTCAATAGAGATTCTCTTCTCACCGTAGACACTCTCACCGGGTGTAAGGTTCTTGGTGACAAGCAGATCTTCCTTACCTCTGGCAAGGAAAACACCCTGATGTCTGTGAGGTTCAATGATGACCTTGGCACCACCGCGAGCACCGCCCTTGGCGACACCACCGCGGCCACCTCTAGCACCGCCTCTAGCGCCACCTCTGGCACCACCTCTGGCACCGCCAAAGCCACCGCGGGCACCACCACGGCCGCCGCCAAAGCCACCGCGAGCACCGCCACGGCCGCCGCCAAATCCACCGCGAGCACCGCCGCGAGCACCACCACGGGGAGCGCCCCGACTGCCACCTCTACCGCCTTGGAAAGCCATGTTGTTTATAATCTAGAGTAGCGAAGTGTGTGTGTGTGTTTAACAAATGTGTTAGGTAAATGCAAGTGATTTGCTTCAAGTGTTAGCCGGGCCAAACAGTAAGTAAAACCTTTGCAATTTGCTGAAAAATATCGCTGATGAGAGAAAAGAAAAGGGAAACCCGAGAAGTTTTTTTTTTGTTTTTTTTTTTTTTTCCCAAAAATTTTTTTTTCATTGAAAGACAAGCAAGCGCGGCCCAAAACGGCCAAACCCTTACCGCTGGGAGTTTTTAACCCCTACCCAGCCCGCGCAGAAGGGCTCCGGGACCCGCGCAGAGCCAGGCTAGTTAATTAAAAAAAAAAGATTTCGGGACGTGAGATACAATTATTACATGACATTTTCTAGCTATTAAGACCATCAGTGGCTAGTTCAGGTAGTTCGGGGATGGCGTCTGCCGCCTCGTGCACTACAAATGTGTGCTCCGGTGCCGGCACTGCCATACTGTGCCAGCCAACACCCATCAGCAATATCAGCATTACCAATAAGTGCAGTGCGAGACAGTACACCATAAACAAGTTCCGACTGAATCGGTTGACTAAGATAAAGCGAGTGAAGGAATATGCGATCCGCTCAGCGGGGCCCATTTTAGATAGTGCACGCTCAGTCTCGCGGCCCTTGAACTGCTGGAATGGCGAAAGGCCTTCTTCATACACAGTGCGGTACTTGTCCTCAGTAGAGCTAACATTGGGACTCGACGATGCTTGGCTGCGTTTGTACGAAGATGCATATCGCGCTTTCTCATAAAGTTCGACATTCTCATGCTTGACAGATTCAATTTCTTTGCGGAGCGTGTTGATTGTAGTCCAATTTTTGCGCAACTCTTCCTCTAGCTCAGTATTGCGTGCCTTGAACCGGTCACGCTGTTGTGTGATAATTGGGAGAATCGACGTATCACCTCCAGATGGCGGTGCAAGTGTGGAGGGTGACGGGAGAGGACCGCCAAAATCACCGCCAATAATAGAAGCAGTTGGCGAAATGCGTCCGGACCGGACTGTGCCAGGGCGATGCCAGCCACTGGCAACCGACATGGCAGACCCACCTCGTGGATTGTTGGTTTTTAAAAGATCCTCCTCAAGCTTGTGGTTGAGGCGATCAGCCTTTTCCAAAGACGCTGCAGTAGCCTCGAGTTGAGACCTAAGGTCAGTAACCTCGTCCGTAAGATTTTTGTTTGCAATGCGGAGTACGGTTAAGTCGTTGGTCAGCTTTTTGTTTCTTGAAAGCATGAGTTTTTCCAGCGATTCAGTGTTGGTCTGGATGTTCTTATCTGTGGGTTCTTCTTCGTTGTCGTTTTCTTCATCGTTGTCCTCATTATCTGAATTCTCATAGTCAAACTCTACTGATTTGAGAATCTCGAGCTCCTTCTTAATCTCTTGATAATCCTGCATTGAAGAAAGCTTTTGGCGCAGAGACTCAGCCTCGGTTGTCTTGCGCGTTAAATCTCTCTGCAGTGAGTCGACCTGTTTCTGGATCGTCGACTTGGTTTGGTTCGATGAGTTTCTTGTTGACTCGAGCTGTGCTGTCAGCAAGATATTTTCACGTTGTAAGTCCGACATCTGTGCCTCAAGCTCTGCAGTTGCATCCTTTTCCTTAGAACCGGACTTGGCCGCTTCCAGCTCTGTGCGCAGTTCCACATTCCGCTTCTCAACCTCCAGGGTCCTTCTCTTTGCTCGCTCCAGATCGCTAGCAACAAGCTCAAGCTCTGCAATTCTGCCTGCAGCCTGAGCCGCTGATGCATCACCAATTGATCCAGCCAGCTGGTCCCCGGACTGCGCAGAAAGCCGCGCCTGCATGACCTCGTTATTAGCGCGAAGCTCCTTGACCTGATTACGGGCCTCTTGCACCTGCTTGCTAAGCTCGGCCTCCTTAGTGGCCCAGTGAAGTTCCTTCTCTTCAATAACCGCATTCATTTCAGCCTCCTTGGCTGCGACCTTAGCCGCCGAAGTCTCGATCGATTTCAATTCTAGCTGCATCAGCTTTGCCTTGATGTTCTCGTAATCTGCGTACTTTGCTAGTTTGTTCTTCAGTTTAGTGTTTTCATCCGTCAATTGCGAAACCTCCGAAGCTGACAGCACCGAGTCGACAGATGCTTCCAGTAATGGTGTGGGGTCGGGAGCCTCTGCAAGAACTTTGTAGATGTTCATGAAGCTAGTTTCCGCAAACTTGCCGCGTTTGGTGAGGTTGTCAATCTCGCTTTGGTAGAGCTTCAAGAGACTTTTGATCTCAGTAAGTTTTTCATCGTCAGGTAGCTTCTTAAAAGTTTTTGTGCGTGATGCGAGCTCTTTACGTGAGATAAGTGATGCCTTTTGGTTTTCAAGAATATCTACGCCCTGATCATCCAGCGAACGCTGTAGTGACGTGAGGCCTATCTCAGACCATGTTTTGATTGCCTGTTCAAAAGGCGTTGTCTGAGAAGTGGGGTCTGCACTTTCGACCTGGGGCGAGGGGGGTGCTTGCTCTTCAGAGGCCATTGAGTCTTAGTGTGTTGTTTACAGTTCGGGCCAAATAGTTGGTAGATGTCAGGCAGGGTATTAATCGTTGACGAGGCGAAATAGAAAAGCGACGTGTAAACATTTGGCTTAGGTAATACTGCCATGATACTTGTGGGGGTATATTATGGTGTATGTACTAAGGCATATGTATTTTGTAGAGATCTAGGCCAGTTGATGGCTCTAGGCCTTGAAAACTTGGAAGAGTAAACCAGATCAGCTGGTGAACCTATAATGTTACTTTTGAAGACTTTTCATATTACTGGTAGGGGCTTTTATCAAAGAAATAAAAAAGGTAGCAGTGGTAACAGATGAGATGAGATGATTTAAGCAAGACATATCAGCTGCATTTTCCTCTTCTCTATGTGAAACATAAAAAGTCCAGGCAAATTTTGAGGGTTTTTATCAATATGATAGTTTTTTCATGCTAGATCACCTAGAGGTGAAGTGGTAAAAACAATAACCTCTGCAGGTTTAAGGCTTATTTCCGTTTGGAAAAACAAAGGCCAATTGTAGTTATCTCTATCATTCGTTTAAAAAAATTGTTGTTTTTTCTCTTCAATTAGATTAGTTCTAATTAATTAACATCTACAATTTTCATTGGTAAAAAAAAAGCTACAGTAAATAACAGGGGTTTGACCATTATGGGCCAATGTGCCAGTTTTCAGTGCACAAGAGGGGCCCTAGGACCCGCTTGGCTATCCTCCGTGGCCCTGCGGCATTAGGGGTGGCTAATTACAGTCAATGAAGCAGAAATATGTGTAAGTAAAGTGTTAAGCTTGGTAGAAAGCTGTGATCACAAAATCAAAAGCAGGTATTAGTTAAACGGTTGTGATTGTGTCTTGTTGGAATTAAATGAAAGCGCGGCTGGCACAAAAGGGCTTTTTTTTAATCAATTCTGGTGAAAACCCATTAACTTCGGCACAGTAGCATAGTTATCATGCTTCCATGAAGAAAGAAAGAGAAAAAAGGTTATGTTCAGTTTGTAAGGACCCTGGCCATATCAAATAGTAAAAGTCTAAGCATGTTCTAAATAATAATATAGACAAGCTTTGGGAAGGGCCAGCTCATTGTACACGAAGATCTGAGGATATTAAGACCTTGAAATTTTTATGAATATACAATGCAATGCAGGCAATCTACGCAATGAAACTATAGACTGCGGCTATATTCAGTGGTTCCATACGGCTTCAAAAAGTAACAGATCCAGTGGACCATTTGGACCTTTTAATCCACGGCCATCTGTTTCCGACAAGATATGGAATAAACAAAAAAAAAAAAAAGGTACACGAGCGGATTGTGATGGGTCGACGGTTATATGACTTTTGCGGCGATCAAACCCACACGCCACCAATAGTAGAAGCAAGCGTTTTGTTTTATATAGCTTTCGCGGCAAATAAGCCCGTTAAAGCAACATTAGCATGGCTAAACAGCTGGGTGAGACCATGATGAGCTACCTATAACCAATGATGGAAAAAAAACTGTTACAAATGGTAATGAAATAAACTTTAAGTGCTGCAGGCATCAATTATAGGAACGAAGAATGAAGTCAGTGCAAGCAACTCAACAGGCCGACAAGCAAACATTGTCAGGCACGGGAAAAACAAAATTACAAAAGGTGAGACAGTATAAAAGCCTCTGAGTCTGATTCTCAAGTATCTTAAACTTTTGATCCCCCTTTGGCCATTTTTAGAAGAATAAGACACGGTGAGCCCGGGCATTTTAGAACCAATTTTTCGTGAATGCATAGAAGCCCTCAGCTAATTGAAAAAGAAATTTGTGCTGAAAAGGCCCATGCGGATATACCAAATACATGTTGTGGCAGGCAACTAGATGACTCGGGCTTGCCTAGAAGGGTTGAACAGTATCAGGTAAATAGGCAGACAGACAGATTTGTAAGTGGTAGCAGTTACTGGTCAAAGTTCGAGTAAAAAAAAAAATAAAAGGTATTAATAACAATGATAATAACAAGGTATATAAAACAGGGAAATATATCAGGTTGCCATGGAGGTGAGATTGGGATTGACTTTATTCTAGCCTCGTCTGTGCCTCTTTTTTTTTTTATTTCTTTTTACTTATTTATTCGAGCAAACGTCTTCAACTTGCCAGCTGTTACTATTTATTTTACATCTTCTTGAATCCATTATTTTGTTTCTAGTGCTTCAAATCATTCCCAGCATTCGTCAATACTCTCTACTACATCTACGTTTCACCGCTCCTTTATATAATGGATCTCAACTCGATTCTCAACCACGATCTGGACTTGAAAAAGTTCCGCTGCGAGTCATGCGCAAAACTTTTTTCGCGCAAATCGGACCTTGTCCGACATAACCATATTCACACTGGCACACGGCCAAACGTGTGCGGCGTGTGCGACAAGCAGTTTATCCAGCGGTCGGCACTAACAGTGCACATGCGTGTGCACACGGGTGAAAAGCCACACAAATGTGATTTGTGCAATAAGCCGTTTAGTGATTCCTCATCACTAGCGCGGCACCGCCGCGTACACACGGGATACCGACCGTATGCATGTGACTACCCGGGCTGTGAGCGCGCGTTCACACGCAAAACGACACTTAGAAACCATCAGATTTCCCACACTTCAGAGGGAGCCAAGAGCGAGTCCAATACGCCAGAGCAGCTGTCGCCGCCACCATTGGAGCACGCATACGGGGGATACCCGTCGCAGTCCATGGTACCGCTACTGCAACACAAGTGAGTCGGGACCCCCGGCCGTAAGGGCTAAATAGCACTATTTATTAAACCAATCTTTCATTCGCGCACAAAGGCGGCTTTAGGAGTGAGTTCCCGGGAGGTGGAAAAGAAAGCCAGCGTAGAAGTAATATAAGAGTTCCCTAGACAAGGCAGTAGTAGCAGCAGTAGTGATGATAGTACCAGTAGCCGTAGCCGTGGTAATAGTCTGCACCAGTGAACCAATGTAGCTATCAGTCTGACCAGCGTATTTCGTAGCACGCCCAACCGTTGATTTATTATTTCTGAAACATAAGCGAAGCCCTTCACCCCTGAATCCGTTGCCGCAGCAACGGCAAGTGGTCCCAGCTGCTCCGCCAGATCAAAAGCAGCACGCTAGCACTACATGGGGGCCCGCCGCACCCCCTTATAGTAGTAATTATACCCATATGAATCTCTGTGTACTTGTTTACCACCATAGTAATATTTTCACGCATACAAAGTCGCACCATGGGCAAAAAACCCAGTTTCCCTCTGTCCACGTATTTGCCAACTCTTTCACGACTCCTTTAAATTTTCAGTTCTCCCGTCCATTTCTCTCCCTTCTCCCCTTCACCACCACCCACTCTCTTTCTCCCTATACATCAATCACCCCCCGCAATGACTTCTGTCGACGGTAAGTCCTCCATAGCCCTCCTCTGGCGCTCTGCGCACGCTGCTAACCCGTTTCCTAGTCGCAATTGAAGGCCCCATGATGGCCCCCCTCAATATCGAGCATCCCTCGTCCCCCGATCCCCAGCCTCAGCTTTCCATCAACAACTCCGCCTACCCCGAAACCAGCATCATCCGCCGCAAGCTTACCGGCTACGTTGGCTTTGCCAACCTGCCCAACCAGTGGCACCGCAAGAGTATTAAAAAGGGGTTCAACCTCAACATTATGGTCGTAGGTGAGTCTGGTCTGGGCAAGTCTACGCTAATCTCCACTCTTTTCAACATGCCCCTGTATCCGCCCCGTACACCCAAGGACCCTGCCACCGAGATTCCCAAGACCGTTTCCATCGACCAGGTCACCGCCGATATCGAGGAGAACGGTGTCCGACTGCACCTTACCGTTATCGATACCCCGGGCTTTGGCGACTTTGTCAACAACACTGACTCGTGGAAACCTATCGTCGACGACATTGACCAGCGCTTCGACTCGTACCTTGAGGTTGAAAACAAGGTTAACCGTACCACTATTGTCGACAACCGCGTGCACGCTGTGCTCTACTTCATCCAGCCCACTGGTCACTCTCTCAAGGCCCTCGACGTGACTGTTATGAAGAAGCTCCACAAGAAGGTCAACTTAATTCCCGTGATCGCCAAGTCTGATACGCTGACTGAAGAGGAGGTCCTTGCATTCAAGAAGAGCATTATGACTGACATTGCCAACCAACAGATTGAAATCTTCGAGCCACCTAAGTACGACAACGACGATGAGGAGACTATCGCTGAGAACACCGAGCTGATGATGAACGTTCCTTTTGCCATCGTTGGTTCCTCTGACGCTGTGACCACGAACGACGGCCGCATTGTGCGCGGCCGTGAGTACCCGTGGGGCGTTATTGAGGTCGAGAACGAGGAGCACTGTGACTTTGTCAAGCTGCGCCAGCTGCTGATCCGCAGTCATCTTGAGGAGCTGCGCGAAAAGACCGCCAACGTTCTCTACGAGAACTACCGTACCGATAAGCTGTCACAGCAGGGCTTCCAGCAAGACCACTCTGTTTTCCGTGAGGTCAACCCGGCCATGCGCCAGGAGGAGGAGCGCGCTATGCATAAGGCTCGCCTTGACAAGATGGAGGCTGACATGAAGAATGTTTTCCAGCAAAAGGTGCAGGAGAAGGAGCAGAAGCTCAAGAAATCCGAGGCCGAGCTGTTTGCTCGCCATCGCGAGATGAAGGAGGCACTGGAGAAGCAGCGCCAGGAACTAGAGGAGAAGAAGAACCGACTCGAGATGGGCCGTGTTGGTGAAGAAAAGAAGACCAGAAAGGGTTTTTCGCTGCGCTAATTGTGCATCGTAGCTTTTCTCAGGCTCCAGCCGGATACTGTAGCTATTTTATCTTTTTGTTGTTTCAGATTTTCCAGATTTTTTGTGTTTAATGAGTTTTCCTTTTTTTTTCTTTGCCTTTTGCTAGTAAGTAGCAGTAATAATAGTCGTTGTTTGCTAAGCTTGTGTGTGGCCAAAATTCATATAGCGTAAGCCCGCAATTGCAACCGCTCCTGACACCATACTCTCATGCTCGGATATCGCGCGACCCAGCCTTTGCCGTATCCGCTAGACAGAAAGCATGGCTTGGTTTGCGGCCAGGTTAATAGCAAGGTTAAGTTCTCACCGATTCTGGTCAGGTCGCTCATAAACTAAGTTTGAATGCTACCTGTCTCAGTAGCGTCCATCGATGACCAGCCTTGACGAATATAAAAGGACCCAGGGATCCGCCTTTGTTGAGCGTGTCAAACGCATCTCCTCTTTTTTTTTTATTTTATCTTTCTTTCTAAAGACCAATTTCTAGCTTCTCTGTAGTTATTGGAGACTTTCTTACTTTCAAAAAACCATCTTTTTTTCTGGTTAATCTGCGTGTAACTCCACTGCGCAAAAAGGGAAAACAAAAAAAAAATCGCGTTTGCTATACTCTTATCAGATATGAGTTCTGTTCCCCCCGTCTCCAAGCCTAGCGATGACGTCACCCCCGCCGACAAAAGTGCTCCTGTCGACGCCATAAGAACCGTGGCCCAGCTGGCTCATACACTTCGGTTCTACTGGTACATTGGGCACCTACTTGTGCTCATTGGGTCTGTAAACTACCTCCTCTCATTTCTCGGAATCTTTCGTGCCTATGGGTTCATCTGGTACCGTACAGCGTATGTAGCTGCGCTCGGCAGCTATGGCATTTCAGTATTTGAGACTTATTACGAAGCAAAGCACGGTGGCACCGCCCCGGTGTCCGTGCTACGGGATGAAAATCTGCAGTACTTTGTTGTTGTCTCTTTGTGGCTGTTCACGAGCCCCGTGGTGGGTTCGCTTGTGCCCTTTGCTATTTTTGCGCTGCTGCACACCCTTGGCTACGCAAGCCAGTACTTGCTGCCTGCGCTTGGCTACCCGGAAACCACTGGACTTAGACCCAAGATCAATGAGTTCTCGCGCCGCCACAATGCGGCTCTTGTCTATGTCGCAGCCACCGCCGAACTGTTCCTGCTTGTCCGCCTTGCGCTCAATTTGTTCCTGTTCCGCGGATTTATTAAGTTTATCATTTATGCCTTGTTCTTCCGCGTGCGCTACGAAACCTCGCGATACAATCGCCAGGCCGTTGTGACATGGGAACGCAAGGTTGATGGCTGGATTGGAGGCGCCCCGCCACCAGTCAAGGATGGCTGGGTCAGCTTTAAGAAGGCCCTTGGTGGACTCCCCGTTCTCACGGGTGCGTCAAGCATTTCTGGGTTGGAAAAGACGGCCGAGACAAAGACATCTACCAGCAATGTTGGTAAGACCACGGGAATTGACTCGGTCAAGACTCCTGGTAGCTCTGGTAATGCAACTGGTGCTTCTACTGGTGTTTCTGGAAACCTCCGCAGCAAGATTGAAACTGGTCTCCACGAGGCCGAGAATACCACGTCTGCGACCTCGTCGTCTTTTGAGAAGCCCTCAATTAGCACTTTTGACAAGCCTGCGACTACTTCTCAGACCAATCCCCTCGGCAGCACTTTTGACAAGCCTGCGACTACTTCTCAGACCATCCCCCTCGGCAGCACTTTGGATAAGCCTTCACTCGATACCCCACATCTGGGCCAGTCATTTGACAGCTCTCTAGGTGGTGCGCTCGATTCTGAAATTGGTAAGGCCTCTGACAAGCCTTTTGCCAATCTTGACAAGCCTGCAGTTGATGCAAAAGTTCAAGAGATTGTTGACCACGGGGCCGACAGCTTCAACAAAATCAAGTAATATTTATCCCCTTGTGAGAGAGAGTTTATAACGCCGTAGGTAATTGAACAAGAACGCTCTACGATTGATCTTTTGACAGTCTTCTATATGTATCTTTGTCTTTATATATCGTATAGAAATCTACGTCCGCATATGGGAAAATCCTTGTTGGTGATATCGAACACAAAGGCGTAGTGCTCGTTTGTCACGCCTTAGCGTGGATGACCGTGTTTATGATTATGGCGCGTGAGCTTTTTTATTATTTTTTCACTGGGCCCAAAACAGAAGCGCCGCAGTATTTACGGCTCCTTTATTTTTCAAAACATGACCCTATCAGGGAATATCTGCATTTCTGGCGATTTGCATGTCCTCTCATGCAGTCGCTGCCGACATTCCAGTGCTGTTTGTACATGTGGGTACGTGGGCACGTTTGATACACGCCGTACTGGTGTGAGACCAGCAGACTCTGTTGTTGTCGTGCAGAGCGTTTGCTGGACAGGGGCAGCAGCAGCAGCACCGACAGCGTGACAATAACGAGGCCTACGACACTGGAGAGACTATCGTCCTTTTATTTTTTTTCTTCTACCAATTCTCGCTTACCTGCTACCAATCAACGTTTGTTTTTGTTTTTTGCATCTTTTGTTTATTTAGTTTCTACCGTTCTTGGGGATGCTTAATTGAGTGCTGCTTTTACTCTGAATCTATGGTTGTGCCTTCTATAAACATCGGTATGTATTCTTACTGGCTACACGCCGCCGCAGTCCACAAATAGTTCCACTAACTGACAGGCCCACAGTTGTTCGAGGGAGACCCTCTTTGCCTACGAGCAACAACAACAACAACAACAACAACAACAACAACAATAATAATAATATCAACAATATCAACAGCGGCAATGTTGTCGTGGTTGATGACGCCCACGCGTACGTGTTTGACCGCGTAGACACCGGCAGTGACCCTTTCCGCCGCCAGCAGAACTTGCATGTTGTGACAACACGCGCGCGCCTCAGCCAAGTGTTGACACCGCTATTTGCGTCGGCACCAAGCTCCTCCATTCCACGCCCTACTGTATCAACAACTAACGCAGCAAGCGCCGGCCACCTCCGGCGACACTCGCGCGCGTTATCAACTGCAAGCAGCACCAGCAGCTATAGCAGCTATAGTGGGAGCTATCGCTACGCCGGTAGTCTCAGCTCGGGATCCAATGCTGCAGCTTCTGTGACGGCAACGTGCACGGAGTACAGCATCGAGAACCCTTCGGGCGCGAGCCACGTGTTTCTACTGCGACATTTCGACTCGGCGGCAGCGCTCGTGGCTGCCCTGGGCTCACGGCCTGGCCGTACCACGCTAGTACTTACGGTGCGCCGCGGCGCGCTGTGCTATACCCTTGTAGACCTTGCGCCAGACGTGACTGGGGCTGTGCTGAATCGGGTGCGTGAGCAGGTGCTCATGGGCCATGCGCGCGTGACAGGGTTTATCGACCTCATGCAGCGCGCCGACGCTCTAAACACAATTGCGGCGCTGCGCCATATGTTCCCGCACGCCGGCACTCCCGTTACTTTCAGCGCCAGTAGTAAACCCGTCAGCACCGCCACTGCCGACACCACAAGCGGCAGCGAGGATGAGCAATGGCACAATGAGTCTGCGGACACATCCATTGACTTCGCGGTGTTCAAATCACCACCACCCCCTGGAAAAAATACCGACCACGAGCGCGCCATTTCAATGCTGAGGACAGCGTTTCTAGAGACCCAGGCGGCCCTCCGTCGAACCCAGGAAGAGCTGCAGCGCAAGATAGTCGAGCTCGAGGAATGCCAGGCCAGCTATATCGAGCTTGCCGAAATGGCCGGCACGGTGCTTCTCGACCCACCGCCAGAAGATACGACCGTCACCACCCCGCCAACGCGCACGCAGAACCCGTTTACCCCAGTGCAAGACGTTACACTCACGCTTGAACCTACTCCTGTAACCACAAGCGTCGCTACTCCCCCTACTAATGCCGCTGGTCCCACGACTCCACTACTAGCAACTACAGATAGACATTCTAACACCTCTACACCCACACTCACTCAGAATACCACCATCACAGCAAATTGCCCCTATACCAGCCATGATAATAATAATAATAATAATAATGACAATAGTAATAATAATAACATGACCCATAAAAACACTAACAATCGTAATGACTCCGACAGCAACAACAAGGACCACACCGGCGCGGGCGCCGCAAGCGACTTATGCTGCCGCAGCTGCGTCGCGCAGAGCGACGCGCTGCACCGCCTAGAGCAGACCCTTGCGGCGCGCGAGCTCGAGGTGCGCGGGCTCCGCGCCGAGCATGTCAGCGCCCAGCGCGAGAGCCAGTACCTTATCCGCCAGTACAATAGGGCGCTCCAAGAATCACGCTCCTTGCGTCAACAACTTGAGGGTCTTGCTCTCAAGCCTGCTGCTACGGCTATTTCTGGTGGTGGTGGTGGTGGTGGTCCTGGTGTTAGCGTAACCCTGCGCTCTTCGTGATGCTTTTATTATCTATTTTTATGTGTTTTTTTTTATTCCAGCATTAGCTGCCCACGATCGTTAGTTTATGAACATTTCATATATATGTATATCATTTTGTATTTTTTATTTTTTATTTTTTTTTTCAATTGAAGGGAAGGGAAAGATGATCCGCGATAATCTGTAAACATACAAACACACCTGATGGGGATGTGACCCAAAGAGACTGACAGGCCATCTTGTCGATCAAAAAAAAAAAAATTGAAATTTGGCAGCTGACGAGATACATGGGTTTCGAGGCATGGCCAATGGCATTTTCTGGTCCTATCGGGACGTGATTAGTGCCAAGATTCAAATCTGAATTAATTATTTTACTTCAAGCCATAGTTTTGTTTGTTTTTGTAGAAAAAAAATTTTTTTTAAATAAAAAAAGAATTGGCATTTACGTGATTTTGTAGTGAGTAAACTACTCATGGTAATAATAATATTTTTATCATTATTATTATTTTTGTAAGTATCGCATGACTTGACCAAAATACAATGTCCCGTGTGTACTCAATAGCCAAGAACAAAAGAAACCCACTTGTTTTTTTAGAAACACTAATGGCCAGATAAAAACAATATATATCTCAAGTATTTTACCAAAAAAAATAGCCTGAAGTTCATTTCCGTGGTATAAAAATTATATTAACTCGATCTTTCCATCTACATCCAGTAGGGATGCTATTGTTTAAAATTTATTGGGCATGCTATACAGTTATCATATGTAGAGACAATCGATAACTTTTTTTTTTTTTTAAACTTCACTCTCTCAACAAACCTCTCTCACATATCAAGATGGTTTTCCCCTTTGCCTGATTCAATTGGTAGTTCAGAGACTCCCATTATTCGAAAGATTTCTAAAGATTTGTAGTATGCAAAAGCTTGCTAGACAAATAGGCCCAAAAAAAAAAAAAGAAAGATTTTTCTTTTGTTTTGGTATATTGATCCAAACATTCCAAAAGTTATGCAAACAAAACAAAAACTATTTTTTTTGATTTTACAAAAAAGAAACGACACCAGCAGGACTCGAACCTGCGCGGGAAAATCCCAAAAGATTTCTAATCTTTCGCCTTAACCGCTCGGCCATAGTGCCTAATTGTTGAATTAAATATTTTTGTGTACTTACCAAAGATATTGTAGAGAATTTCACGTCAACTGCTTTTTTCTTTTCTTTTTCCTCTTGCCTCATTATTTGTCACTTAATAGTATAAAGAAAGGAACAGTAGGTATAGAGGTTATATATACCTTTTTGCAATATTTCATGCCCATTTTTGAACATGGAGTTGAAGCGTGGAAAAGTTCTTAGAACGCGACCTAAGAAAAAGAAAAAACGAGGTCCAAGAAAACTTACGTTACCGATTGCTGGTTTAGGCAAACGACAAACTCAGAAGAGTTTGAGGTTACTGGGGGTAACGCTTGACTGCGAGCTCAAATTCAAGAAGCATGCAAAAAATGTTACTTCTAAGGCCAAAAGAGTAATGAGAATCATAGGAAACCTTGGTGGTGTATACAAAGGTATCTCTTGCCAAACTATGAAGCAACTCTACATTTCATGTGTGAGACCTATATTTGAATATGCTAGCCCAGTTTGGTATCACAAACTGACCGGTCAGTGGAAAGATGAAATTCAAAAGATTCAGAACACTGGATTACGCAAGATTCTAGGAGCGTTCAGGTCTGCGCCTATTAAGGCAATGCAGCGTGATGCCGAGATCATGCCGGTGAGCATAAGAATGAAAGAGATCCGTGACCGATTTGCCATCCGTGCCATTCGTGATGTAAGTCCGAGAAACCCGGTGTGGAAACTCGCAAACAGCAGTAAGCTAGCAAAGGGCGACCTTGAAAAGCTATTTGCTAGAGTTAAGCAAATGAACGGAATTGACGATGACAAATATTGGAGCAAGCGTCCACCATGGAAGCTATCGAACTACTTACGCGGCGTGAGATCAGA
>QQZM01000035.1:0-87469 GCA_013365045.1 Geotrichum candidum | reverse complement strand
AAATTCGGCGCCATCGAACGTCTGAACTCATTACGCGCGCTGACACCGCTACTTTGCCAGTCTCATAGAGACAAATGCCTTTGAAAACACATGTCTTCTTTATATGTCATTTTGTTATATAATTTTGTAACCATTTGATGTAAGGACAATAAACAGATATTCAATCTATATCTAAGGATGCAGGTTGGGGCCATTTCTCTGATCTAATCGCAAAAGACTCGATAAAATTGGAATATGATGCAAAAAGATATAAAGGATAAGCTAAGATTAAAAGATTGACGGCTTCTTTGACGATGCTCATTATTGATAGTCTTCGAAGATTGACAGCAAAGTTGAAAATATGTGAACGCAGCAAACAGTTGTGGGCAGATGCCCTCCAAACCAAGTTGAAAGAGTCTTAAAAAGCAAAACGGCAAGCCAAAAGATACCTAAACACCACGATGCAAGCCCAAGCCAAGTAATTCTGTGAAGAATTTGCCAATCCTATGAATGAAGCAAGACACAAATGTTGGGATGGCTTTCTGAGTTTTAGAAACTCTAGAAATATCTGGGACGTCCTATCCTTTGTGGAAGAGATGCAGCTACGCGTGATTGTCTCTCAACTCATGGAAAAAGATGGTACAGCTACAAAGGAACTTTCAGATATTGTTGACAGCTTTTTATAGAGTTGATCTATCTGGCTCTAAGTAACAAGTTACTCAATATTCCTTCAATGGCTACGAAGGGTCACAAGCGGCCCAAGCTGAAAGTTTTAGAAATTGAGCAGGTCTTGTATCAAAAAGTTCCATAAGAAGTTTCTGGTTCAAACAACATTAAAACAATTGTAATCAGAAAAGCTTAGAGAGTTGTTAGTTGTTAAAAAAATGATATCTGCAACCTTCTGTGAATGTGTTAGAATCGTGCGTCATTTGAAGATCTTTCGTGAAGATCAGGAAGTGATTCCGAGGAAGCCAAACAAGTCTGAAACACTTGTGAGGTCATCAAACCGCCCAGTTACATTGCTCAACTTTTTGGGAAAAGTACTTGAGAAGGTAGTCCAAAAAATAGCATTGCTGACAGCTAATATTATACCGAAATATCAGTTTGGCTGACGCAACATATTCTGTATGACTGACGCACTCGCAAAACTAATAATCTACGCTGAAATAAACCAAACCAAACCATTTTACATCTTTATTTGCTATTGGTTTCAAGGGTGTATTTGGTAATATTCACAAGGGTATTCTTTTAAAAACCATGTCAGACATGGATCTCCCAGAGGCCTCTAGGTGCTGAGTGAACTACTTCCTTAGCAGATGAGAAACTAGTCTGATCATTGATGGTAAAGTAATAGAGCCGAGACGTGTAGGTTTGGATATTCCCCAAGGTTCGCCCATATCGCTGCTTCTGTTATTGGTTTATACAGGTTCTCTGTACAATAAGATCAGGAAGAATGATAATTATGGTATTGGGTTTATTGATGGCACCACTATCTATAAAAGTGGTAGAGATATTGATACGAGCACTGAGATATTGAGCAAGGTGCCACAGATCTGCCAAGCATGACACTCTGGGTTTGGCTACGACGATAAGCTAGAATTCTTGCATGCTCACAATCCAAACGTGGAGGGTCAAAAAAGAGGGTCCAAGAAGGCCGACGCTATTAGATATAGATAGATAAACAGTTTATTGTTCTTACATCAAATGTTTGCATACAGAATTACAAAACAAAATGAAATACAAAGAAGACATGAGATTTCATAGGCATTTGTTTCTATGAGAGCTGGCGCTACTACTGGTTTAGGTAAATAACAAGGTCAGAAGACTTTGAAGTTTCTGAGAGTAATACTCAATGCTGGACACAAGTTCCAAGGCTACAAAAATGTTACTTCTAAAGTTAAGAAATTTATGGAAATTATTGGAAAACTCGGTGGCGTATACAAGGGTATCTCTTGTCAAACTATGAAGTAGCTTTAAATTCCGTTTGTGCCACCAATGCTTGGATAAGCTAGCCCAGTTTTGTCCATTTAGAACCTTGATTTACGCAAAAATTTAAGAGCGTCCAGGCCTGCTCCAGTTAAAGCAATGGAATTTGACACCGAAATTCTGCCAATGAGAATACAAATAAAAAAATTCGGGACCGATTTGCCGCCCGAGTTATTTGAGCTGTGCGTCCGAGAAATCCCGTGTAAAGATTCGTTAACCGCAACAAGTCGGCAGAGGGTATTTTCAAAAGGCTTTTTGCCGGAGTCAAGTAAATGAATGGTACTGACAATAACAAATATTGCAGCATGCGTCCACCATGGAAGCAGCCAAAGTATTACTGCTATAAAAAGTCTCACCAAACCTTGCTCATGTTGAAAGACACGTATATTACTTCATCTCAAGGGAGTTTAGCAAAGTATTTATAAATGAGGTATGTCCGTGGGCGAAATAATTATTGCAATTATGGTTAACTAGAGACAGTTGAACCCTTTCTCAAGAAGTATCCTTTGTACCATGCAGAGCAAAACTTCTTTGCTGATGATTCTCTTGAGAAGCTTGTCAAGGTTTCACTAAGTGTTGATCTCTAGTATCAGTCTACTGGGAGTTGTATATTGCAGGTTTTCCTCAACCCATGGATTTATTCATGGAGAATTCAGCGCCATCGAACACTTAAATTTATCATATATGCTGGCAATACCTTGACAATCTCGTGGAGGCAAATGTTTTGAAATTCATGCCTTTCCGGTACATAATTTTGTTTTATATCTTATTTGTAACTATTTTATATAAAGACAATAATCTAATTAGCTATTTATCTGCTGTAGTTAGTATACACAAAAGAATAACTTATTATTCTTATTATAAATATAGTAAACACGAAACTATCAAAATTATATAAAGGCTAAGTCTTAAAGTATATTTTGCACAATTAGTTTTCCATCAACACATGAACCTTCCCATGAAAAAATTGGCGCCATAGGATATCGAAACCTTTATAAATGCTGAAAGCGACACCTTGTTAGTTTCATCAGTATGGATGTTAGTGCTATATGATCCTTTTATATCCCTCTGTTATTTTGTTGTATAAACTCTAGATACTAGGACAGCAAACAGATTTTCAATCTATCTAGTGTTAGGACTATATGGCCCTTTTGGAATATAATTTTGTTTTGTAGTTGATCTTTTGATATTAGAGCAATCACCAAATTCAACTTATTTACATTTGAAGTTTCATCTGCACTCGGACTTTAATGGATTTAAAAAAAGATCGTGCTTACAAAATTGGCAAGTAAGTCTGGTTGAGCGGAAATAAGGTCTGCGCCGTCTGGCTTAGAATCGTTCCAGAAACAAATCCCGTATTCAACGTCTCTAATTAGATTAAAATCCCATGGTGAGTTAAGAAAAGTCTGATTTAGCCTCATATTAATATAAAGCGTTTATTCTCTGATTAAGGAACACACAAACTGAACTCAATTTCAATATCATGTCGGAGGCAAGCTATTATTAGATGACTGACTTAGACGGCATCAACTCAAAATAATCTTATCAAAATGAAATTAATATTAGCCATCATGGCATGCCCCAAATAATTATCAGCTGTAAATGCTTACTATCTCGGACTCAAAAAACGAAAAGAATGTAGAGTATCCAAACCTAAAGGTTATTATTAACAAGAAAAAAAAGACTTTAAACACGAAAGAGAGAACGTTATATATCGAGTAAAGGTTATAGAATATTGTTATGCCTCCAATCCATAAAATGGTTACTGGAAATTTGGAGTTTTACGAGGAACTACACGATAATCGAGTCAAAATACCTGAGAAAATGCCGGAAAAACTATAATGGCATTTGAAAGGGAGAATTACGTTTTTTTATTGTCTGCATTCTAGTTGGAGGGGTAGTCTACGACATGATGGCCTTTAAAAACAAAAACGGGACCTACAAAATTGAGCCATTATTTTTATTACGAAAGGAGGAATGCATTTAGTAAATCGTTCTGCTACTGCTTATAAACCATCATTAAAAAGTGGGGATTATTATAGTGACTTCCGAAATCTCATACAGAATCTATCAAAGATCAGGTTTCAGCAAGATCTTCTCAAGACATTCCTACCATATTAAATTTCACCCCAACACTTTCATAATTTTTTTTTTTCACATGCCTAATAACTCGACATTTTTATACCAAAATGCTTAAAAACGAGATACTTTACAGGAGGGTAGATATACTTATTATGGATAACTGAGATAAATACCCAACACCGTATTATATAAGCGGTACCTGCACATGCATGTAGTCCTTAAGCAAAGGGGATTTGGTAACACTAAAGTACAGAGTGACTTTGGAATAAGACAACCCGTAATAGGAGAAAAATCCGATTTAAGCAAGGAAAACCATATCTCAGATAGGTTTACTGACAAAATTCCTTGAAACCCTGGAATCCGTTTCTATAAAAAAGATTTTCCCCCCTCCTCATATACACGTTTCTTATATTGAACACTAATAAGCAGGAGAACACTCTTGACTGGTAAAATTTATGGTTTTTGGGAATTTTGATTTCATGGTAACTACTGTATTGTTTTAGATGAATGACAGTTAAACATAAGGTAAAACCTGGCTTAAGCAAATGAACTACGACGCATCTTAAGTTGATTCCTTATTCTGGGGCTAATCTGTAATATATTCCGCAAACGTTTATGAATACCATTTACATTCTTAGTCTTTGCATTTACAGTTCTTGACTGAAAATGGATTATGGTTAAGCAACCTAATGAAAAGCTTGACGAAGAGGTTGGGGTATCTGAGGTTAATTACAAAAATAAAAGCCAAGAGCGTGCTAATTCTCATTTGTCACGCTAACGGGGACCTCCACAAAGCACCGAGTGGTAATACACATGCATACAGTCTGAGGGTGGCAAAATGGTTATTGTTTTAAACTCAGGTTTTGTGAATGCTTTCAATATTCACTTATGAGAGGCATTCCAGGGGATTGCAAACTGGTACTTTGGCACAAGTAGAGAGCTGAAAAACAAAAAAACGTTGAGATGATCACTTTGAATGCAGCTTGCTGCAGTATCAAACTGACGCAATATAGACCTTGGGCTCAAACATGCTAACCATAGTATACTTGGTTTTAGATTGTTATCGTTAACTTCAAAAATATGGTTAGTGGGGTTAGGGGCTTGATTTGCAAACCTTTTTGTTTGGTAGGCCAATAGACTCATAAACAAGGTTTACATATTACACACTCTGCCTAGATATATTCAATAGAGCTAAAATACTGGAGTGATAGCAAAGGGTTTTGGTGGGCGACATGATTTTAAAGGTATGTCCTTGCCTGTTTTGGGTTTTATGATCCATGAATGATTGATTGGAGAAATCGCCAAGGACAAGTTAAGGTGCTAGATGCCTGCATACTACCGTGTACATGTGGCCCTTATACCATCATACTGTCTAATATATCACCAGGCGCTTAAAATGGAAAGGTACTTTAAAAGCTTAGCGAAAGGTGGTGCTTGGTGGTATTTCAATTGTCCAGTTTTGATTATGTACTTTTACTACAATACATTAGCTATTAACATGAAGACAAAAAGAAGGGATAAATGTGGTCAACAAAAGAATTTTTCATAATAAATACCAAGCACTTTGAGTTGAAGGATGAAAAAACAAAAAAAAAAACAAAAAAAAACAAAAAAAAAGCACTGGTGGTTGGCACCAGATGCCTGGTTTTAGCACTTTTGTAAGGTTGTTTGCTCCAAGATCAGCATATCTAGATACTTTGTGATGCCAAAACACATATAGATGTAGTTTTGGCCACTGCCAGTAACACTCATGTTTTTGTAGCAACGTAAACTATGGTCGTCTTGGATGAGCACATACAGTCTAAAGATACAGTAACAGATGTGGTCTAATCCAATATCGAATGAGTGTTGTTTGAGATGCTATTGACCAGGAAAATAAAAATAGACAATCATATGCTGTACAAACTGGAACGCTGGAAGTCCGCTTAACCTTTCTTAGAAAAAACTTCACAGCGCAAGTAATTTGCATAGCCCTTATGCGGTGAAAATTATGAAGTTTTACAATCACGTTGAGACCCCTTAAAAGATGACTTCATAGCATAACCATGCACAAATAATATTTTTACTGACCAAGTGGAGTAGTAACTATCAAACAGTTGGAACTAATGTGTAACCAACTATGTAGCAGCAAGGACACGTTTTTGTGTTTTAGGGTTAGAACAGGTACGTCGGAGAGTTACTGCTATTTATCGTATGTACTCTGTAGTTAAATCTACTTTGTTACTAACTCCAAATGCATGCCTACTTTCTAAGCATTACAAATCGCGTATAACAGAGCCTAATAATCAAGCTCCAACTTAATGGAACTTTAGAACCACTCAGAAGGGTTAAACAGTAGGTCATTACAATCTCAGAAAGTTGTCATGCATTATCAAACTTTGCTGATAGCTAGTTAAGCTAACCAGGACCAATTCCTATCATCAACTGTAGTAGATATTTTAACTCTAGAGATGACAACCTATCAAAGGTTTACCAAAGCGACCACGCGCAGCTACACAGGCATACAGCCGAAAGCCAATATATAGATAATATAATTATATAGCTATAGTTGGCACAGGGAGCAAACCTCCAACAAACAAAAAGTACAAAAGAATGAAGCTTACATACTGGGCCAATGGGGACAACGACGTATTATGTTTCATTTATGTACGAGTCTCTGATCCTGTCTCAAAATTTGTGTCTTAATAGTTTCAACTTTCCAATTCCTTTCAATTGAAGTCTATACACCAGCAACGTTCAAGCGACCAGTCATCAATGATCTCTTTCACTGAAGCACACAATAAAATCAATACCGTAAAGCATCCAAGTGGCAGGGCTTGTCATATACATAAAATGATAGACATCATTTCTTCCCTAATTACTCAGAAATGTTATATCGGTTTTATATTTTTTATGCTGGTATGACGATCTGTATTGTCACAGTTACATTTTGCCCTTTATCATTTTTGGGAGAAAACTTTTTCAGGTCTAACTCAACGCTGGCCCTTAAACTTTAGCTTTTTTTAGTGCTTTCCAAGCGCGCTTATTACTCAAAATGGTAAAGTACGTGTCTGAATAAACTTAATTTTTCCACTATTAAATTTCATATGGGTCAGACATTCAAAACTGCATATCATATAAGTTGAAAAAAAATTTCAACGGTTCCATACTTGATCGTAACCATTTGTGATAATGAGCTAATCACGATTAAGTCTTGATATATTTATAAAGAACAAGTAGCAAATGAACGGCACTCACCAGAGTCTTATCTGAATTTGGGCATGAAACCTTTAACGATTTCAAAATGTGAAAATTAACTAGAAAGAGCAATCATGCTTAGCCAGAATGTACAGTAACAATTTGTAATTTAAATAATTAGTCCTTCAGCCAAGTTTGAAACCAGAGCATGAAAATTAACATGCCAGGATTCATAGTGCAGACTGTTTTTTTTTCCTGACCTATAGAAGCATAATTTCTGAAAATAAAATGTATTTAGAGCTTTGTATATATGTTCTTTATTTGGTAATTTAGTTCAATAATGATTCTGTTAAAAATTTAGAAATATATGAACACTTTGTAGATGGATTTTTAAACCTGGGGTTACTTGAGAGATGAAATGTCAATCAAACCTGATTTCAAATGTGACATGAGATTTTGCTGCGAACTTTTGAGAAACAAAATCCAGCAGTTAAACTTTTTGTTTTTTATTTTTTTGATTTTATAGTGCTCAACAAAAGAGGTGTGCGCATTTAAATAAAAATAAAATAAAAATCATGATATTTAAGCGTGCCTGCCTTTTGTTTTTTTTAAGATATATAAAGAATATTTTAATTGCCCATAATTAATTACTCATACATATTATTGATATTAAATATTAGAATTTATTAAGATCAATAAAACGTTAAAAGTGTTTATTGTAAGAATTATCATACAAAATACATGAACAAACCATTCTTCTCTGCATTGGACTTTTCCATCAAGCATACCAAAATCAAAAACTTAGAGTTATAATGATAAAACAGAAAGCTGAGTCCCATATTATGTTAAATAACTTATTATATTGCTATGTATCGAAAGCTTCTTTTTGGATATACTGCAAAGTAAATTGGTTGCCAAAAACTTGTCAATAGTAAAAAAAAAAAAAAAAAAATCTGTTTGAGATGATGAGACGGCTTTTTTTTATAACATTTATCGCAAATTTTGTCTATAACTGCAGTTAAAGATCATCTCCGCATCTTGTTTCTAGAACCAAAAACTGCGGAAAGTTACCACAATTTATCATTATTACCCGCGTAGCTATTTAATAAAGAAATTAAACAACATATTAAAGAATTCTTTTAATCAACTCAAGTTTCTTGGGGGTTTAAATCGGTAACTGAGAGTCAAAATTAAGAAAAAAAAAGTTGCCGTGAATGTGGATAAATGAACTAGTATATGCAATTTTCTTGAAACATTACTCTCATTATGTATGAACTAAACAATCAGCTTTACACTGGAACGTTCAAAAAAAAACAATAACAGAGTTTAAGGGAAATTATCTAAAACACAAAAAATGTTAGAGGAGGAAATGTAACGGAGCTGGCTTCATATTACCAGTTACCATTGGCTCTTAATATATTTCATGACATTATTATATTGATCCTTTACAACCAATGACATTCCATGTCGTGGTCTTTGATCCAATTAGGATTCTACTTTAACATGCTATATTATGTTCAAAGTAAGCTGTAGAACCCTCATATAGGTATTAGCGCACTCCTTATCTGGCAAGTCTGGAAGATTCACATGACCTAACCCTTGAGACAAGACTTAACTTTATTATCTGTCTAGTCCATCTATGTCCTATTTCTGTGTTTAAGCATCAATAGGCGAGGAACCTAACCGCTTACGCTGACTAAGTACCCCTGACCCAACTGTTAAATAATATTTATTAGGTACTTCTAGCCAGCAACTCAAGCATTAAGAACCCCTTACTAGATCTTCTGTCTATAACTAACATACTTAAGATTAATGGTCCTCAGCAGCCCTTTTATCAAAATGCATATAGATTGAAATTCAATAGTTTTCTAAGTTAAGTTCCTCGCTACTGGGTAAATCAAGAGCTTTGCGAGAGATTTAGAATATTGATTTTTACTTTTCCTGATACTAAAAAGCAAGTCCATACTTTGAGTTAACTACAGTATGGGCCAACTACAGTATGGGGCCAGTCTATAGAACAAACTAAATGTAATACTTCAACACACCACAAAAACATCGTAACCATTTGTTGTCCGTAGGTAAACTTGCTGTAGGACTAAATAAAAGCAAGCATTTTGTAATGAGTTTTTTTCTTCTTTTCTTTCTTCTTTCACATTCAATCACAGGAAAAATGAGAAAAACTACTGCAAAATCAACCAACAAAAAAACAAGTGTCAACAGTAAAGAAAACAAGGAGGAACGTTTCATAACTGTGAAAAGTGCCGACTACCGCTTCTCTGAAAAAAACTTCTCTCACGAGAAAGAAAAGAAAAGTAAGAATTTTTCCAAGTAAGTTGTCAAAAAGTAGGACACAAAAGAAAAGGAAATAGCAACTAATAATAATGACAATCACATTTTTGTATGGACTTAGTTCTTTCCAGAAACCAGCCAAACAAGGCAAACAAACCATTGGCTGCAGTACGTACATCAAATTGAACAAAAGTAGCTTTGACAGGCACTATATAGCTCCGCATAAACGCGGAAGTATTCATGAAGACTGCGATGAGCACCCCTTAAATTTCAACGATGAGGACAGTAGCCGAGTCAAACAATTATCTTGTTCTCAACAGAAAGACATGGATACCAAGTTTTCCATTTTCGTGGGGAGTCTCACAGAAGAAGTCCAGGAGAAAGATTTGATAAAACTGTTTTCTCAATTTGGTAGCCTAAAGAAACCTGCTCACATTCACAAACAACATTCACTAACTTTTTTTTCTTGTCGTTGATAGGTCCTGTGAAGGCAGTTACGATTAAAAAGAACGAAGATGAAAAAATTCCGCACGACTACTGTTTTGTAAGATTCATGACAACTGAGTCAGTCCAAAAAGCTCTTTCTCATCCTAAAAAGCTTATTGTCAATGATGTGGAATTGTAGGTAACTCTCACTCTGTTTTCTTTTCTGTTGCGTTAACTCTCCGTCTATTAGAAGCATCAAACCTAGGCTGGCAACAGTAGGGAAGCAGCACAAATTGTTTGATTTTGACTCTAAAGTGCCTTCAAGGTACTACTTTGAAGGGGTTCCTGATATTTTCTTCACTACAATTTTAGTAAGAAATGTTCCCTCTTCCTGGGGGCCTATAGATCTCCATAAAAGCTTCTCGCTCTATGGAACCCTAGTCGGCACTTTTATCTACACTACACGAGACGAGTTTGGGCTCAAACAAGGTCTAGTTGAATTTACTTCGCCTCATATTGCACGCAACATCTGCCAGAAGCTTCCATTGCTTCGTCTCCAGGAAGGTGTACTGAACTTGATGGCAACAGATGTGGTCAATATGTCAGAATGGCTAGGATATGCCAAGCCATCCTCTGAAATCTTTCCAAAATTTCCACCAGGTCTTGGTAATAAAATAATAAAATAATGAATCATTTTGGATTTGGCTGTTATTTTTTTGTACTAATTTTTTTCTTTTTCTAGAAATTAATCTTCCCAAGGAATTTGATGAAAAAGGCGAGTATTAAATATATATACATTTATATATTGGTGATATTGCTTCACACTTGCTAATTATGTGAGCGCGTAGATGCTACCGTGGTGTCTGTTGACAATATTGAGTTCTCGTTACTGCACAGTGGGGAGTTTCTCAACCAATTTCGCCGGTTTGGGGCGATTGGGCAGCTTCTTGTTATCCCCACTGCATCCAACAAAGGCCGGGTTAAAATGAAGTTTGACTCGGTCAAAATTGCGAGAATGGCCCGCGAGTATGCAGTTGGCCTAAACAAATAATTGATTTTTCGTTTACATAATATTGAGATTAGAATTCAGAGAGTTTAGTGAATTGCTGGATCCATAAACTGGCGTTTGCAGAAGAAGATGGTTGCCATTGCCACCATTATCTTGAAGAAGCGAATTTGACTGTGAATAGCATTTAGAGTGATTATCCAATGGAATGTCTGTGTAGGCAAAGTTGTCGGGAGCTTGAATATTGGTAAAGCTAGTCGAGTTTTGAGAAGTTCCATTTGGTGGAATCGATTGTGTTGGCAAGACAGACTGGGATGGTAAGGAGACAGAGTGAGGCTGGTTATAAAAGGGAGGGTGCATGCCATAGGGCGTTTCAGGCCAATAGTCAAGTAATTGGTTGTTAATGATTGAAGAATCTAGCGGGAAGTCTGTCTGCTGTTTACCAGCGGTAACCGTGCTGGCCATATTGCTTGGAGCAGCAGCCGTGGAACTGGGTAGGTGATTAAAACCATGAGAATGGTTATTGTTGTTATGTGTGATGGAAGCTGCTGAAAGCAAGCCTGGATACTTTGATGCCAGTTTGAGTATCAGGTCCCTATAGCTATAAGGGTGATCGAAAAACTCGTATAGCGTTGTTATCAGGAAGTACTTGGAACGTAATAGTTGTAAGTCAAGACCATGGCTCGAAATTAACGAGTTGACAAAAGATGGGGTAATTTCCAGCATTGACGTTTGGAGAAATAGTAGCACGGCATCGAGAAACATGAGTTCTTGTTGGTAAAATGAAGCAGTTACATCAGTAGAATTGTCGCCGGTTGACGCGGGCTGCGGAAGGTTCACAATCGTAGATCTGGAGGTCTTTTTATTATTCGTGGTATTCCGCTTCGAGACCCTGTTGCTATTACCACTAATGCTACTACTACTACTACTGCTGTTACTACTGCTATTGCTGCTACCACCACTACTACTCGATGCATCAGCACTGTTGCTATTTTTGCTGCGGGTGGTTTTGGATATGCTGTTGTTTGGGTGGGTTAGATTTTTGTTTCGAATGGGTGGTCGGCCCCGGCCACCGTCACGTTTTATTGAAATGCCATGGGCGCCAAGCACAGTTGAAATGGTACTCTGAGGAAGCACATAACCAAACTGCTTAAATGCCCATTCTTGAATTTGTTTGCCAGTGATGTGCTGTTTGTGCTCGGATGATTGAACGTATTCGCATAATGACGTTTTAAGGGTGGCCGGAATTGTGAGCCTGGTGGGTTTGGACATGGTTGGACTGGGTGGATGATGCTTGGATAAATGAAAGAAAAACAAAAAGAAAGCTGCTGTTGTAGGGCGGCTTTTGGGTCCTTAGTCGAAGTGATTGCACGAAATAATTCTTAGTAGAAGAAGAAGAAAAAAATTTTTTTTTTTTTTTTTGCGAGAAGAGAAGGGAAATAAATAATTTGTGAAAAGTAAAAAAAAAAAAAAAAAAAAAAAAGTACAAGATAAAAATACCAAAATTCAAACTAGAGAAATAAAAATTCTGGGTTTTAGTTTTTATTGAGAAGCCAATAGTCTTTGGGATTAAGTTTAAAAACGTATGAAATCGTGGGCGTTATATAAAATCTTTGCTGAAGTCATTTTTCTTAATCTGTGTTGAAAAAAAAAAAAAAAAAACATACAGTATAGATGTAGTTGACCTGTTAGAGCATTCGTCAGTCGTTGCTTTGATGTCTTTTGTTAGACGTGCGTTTCATGTTGACGCAATCATTACTAACCACATGGTAATGCAAGATAACCTCTATCGAGATGGTGCAAGATAAAGTCAGTGTAGCCTCGCCGGAACTAGCATGGTTATCAGTAATAGGAGGGTTACATATGGACTTCTTAAATGGAGTTAATGGGTTTCATGCCTTGTTGGAATCCTATGCGACACCAGCCTTGCACAATAAGACCACAGTTTAAACCTATTGTTTCCAATCATATTAGCCAGTTTTGCCATCAAAAATGATGGTTAGTGCATGGTTTAGATGAAAAGAAGATAAATTTGCGAATTGTTCATTTCTTTTTTTTGTGTGGGCTAGCAGCTTTGGCCTAGTATAATTTGTTTTTATTCATTTTGTCCCACTTTTTGGTTTTTTGGGGTTTCGGAACGAAATGGTGCAGGTATAGGCTAAATATAAAGCCTCATTCTAAGGTTAGTCAGAAATGCAAATTTGCTTACGTAAATATTACCTAAGGTTAATGTTTTGGGTTTATTTAATTAATTTATCCGTTGCTGTGAGCTACTACTGCGTTTGCATTCCTTTTCACTAACTTTTAGACACGACGCGCTTGCTTTAGGTGTTGATTTAAACGAGCACGATGTTGGTTTAGGTGATTAGAAGTTCTATAATGCTTTTTTAAGGTCAAATGTTTCAACTTTTTTTTTGGAGAGAGAGCGAGAGAGATCATTCACCGAAAGGTGGCAATCCGACGTTGGCAAGACCCAAACCTCCCAATGTAGCCAACTTATTAATGCCAAAAAGAAAAAAAAAAAAAAAAAAGGTATATCCACTTGCACTATTCAACCTGCCGTTCTGGATTGGTCTCCGTTATTTGCTCATTTCATTGACCCGAGAACAGTTTGCATGGTGACGTGCCACACGGACCTGTTTTAAGGCTCTAGGGTTTCGCCAGGTAGAATGAAATTCACTGCTAGCTGCTGTACGGGTAAACTCGGGTCTAGCTTAATGATCACGGGACCAACCGCTTGTGATTTGCGCACATTGCAAACAACTTTAGATCTGTGGTTACCATATCAGGTGCCAAAAAACAAGAAAAAAAGAAAAATCAATAGTAAAGGAAGATCCGACGGTTTCTTCTGAACCTCAGTATGGGGTTGACTTTTTGATAGGATAATTCAGGGCGCTAATAGCAATGACTTTATTTTGTTGGGAAGGGATATACCATTTTTTTCTGAAATTTGCCAAGCCTGCGCGCATTGTTAACATCATTATGTTGTTGTCTCAAATATATTAGCGACCTTCGGGGAAGGGGGTCGGTCTTTATTTTTGTCTGCTCCGTGTGCTGGTGGTTGTTCAAACAGCGGTACAGCCGTGTGAAAACTATAGCTAAACCTTTGTATTTGAACCCATGTCAGTAATCATTTCTGATGTTTTGTTGTTGTTATTAGCTTTACCGTTTAGTTATTAAAATGATAATATAATCGTGCCCATGATTTTTTTTATTTATTTTTGTATTTTTATTTTTTTCGTTTGTATGGGATATACGGTGCAAACTACAAGTATTGTACAGCAGTTTGAAATTAGAGTGTCTTTTTATCGCTCAAAGTGAACCGCCCAGTCAAAAAGTGTATCTTCTCCTGCCAGGGGCTTTTTTCAAACCCAAATTCTTGGAACAAAAAAAATAAAATAAAAATTTGCTGCTAAAAACCGGGATAGTCTGATTGCGTTTTTTTATCATCCACATCATAACGGAATAAAGGGACCTAGGTGTAGGCCACGCAGTCTAATGCAATCTTCTCGTAATCGGTGACTGAGCATGTACTCCTGGTGTTCATAACTTTACTATTATCACTAAAAGGTACTGGACGTGATGTATTGAGTAGAACAGTAGGGTTGTGCAGTGTTCAGCCCAGTTGTTTATTCTGACTTGGCTACTCGAGAGTTGTCTATGGCTACAATCTCATCGGGTTTGTACATATTTCGATAATTCAGCAATCAAGATAGCTAGATTGATAATCAGTATACTGAATTTCTTTTCACTATTTCTTTGTTTTAGGATTACTGAAGAAATTAAAGCGCATTGTAATCTATTTTCGCTTTATTTTACCAACCCCGGTGCTGTATGGACATCGGAGGGTCCTAGTCGCCCAAAAAGATTTTTTTTTTACCTTTCAGATCTATAGAACTTTACTAGAGTTGATACAAAACAACTATTTATTTTTTCCAAGTCTTATAACTCTGTTGGGTACGACAAAAAACAGAAGAGAAATCTCGACGGGTAGTTTGCCGCAATAAGTTATAAATCTTCTAGCCCTAACTGTATCTACTTGAAGACCAGCGGTGTATGTGAGATTTGAGTGTACCTGAAAATTTGGCTCTCTCTGCGAATGTCAGCAAGACTAGCATCTTGGTTGATAGCACAATTCATCTAGAACTACTAGAATATGTTGCTCGCTTGATTAATACAGGTACTTGATTGACAATCTGTTTTTACAGTCCTGCTAAGGCTTTTATTCTTTTACCAACCTGGGTGCTGAGAGAAAAAACCAAACAAATTGAGGTTTGGGATTATTTGTAGCGCTTCTATATACTCGTTGAAGCGGTAAAATTAGTAAAACAAGAATTCTCCCTTTGGTCTCAAGGCCCCTATAGAGGAATACCCGCTAATCTGGCTCCAAGAAAACTAGGAACCCCTGGATGGCATTTTGTCTAACTCCCATTTTCTGTGAGTGCCAAATCAGCCAAACCAGGCTGGGGCTGCTAAATGTTTTGCCCTGACTTTGGTGCCCTCGATTAGAATTCTCCCTTCAAGCAGTTGACCAGTGGCCCAACCAAATCAGTTTATTTTCTGTATATCAAATAGTTACAAACAAAATCATTTGTTTTGATACTCATTCTGTTTTTTTTTTACCTACACCTGCTCGTAGTACCGCATCTTTTTAATATGTGTTGGTCCCCTTTAGCATACCCTTCTTCGAATAATCGCACATGACAAATGACTCCTAAAGTCTCTGCAAATGAGGCTTTAGGAAGAAAAAGCGATATCTGTCATTGTTTCCAAGGAATCGTTGTCACAGTTAAATCCAACCATTGTATAAATAGGTGTATTCTCAGTATATAAGTGCATAGAAATTGAAATGAATAAAATATTACTACTACTAGTTGAAGACTTTTTAATAACTTCAAAAACCCTAAGCTCTGGTTAGACTTTTATACAGCGCGTTCTATAATTTAGCTAGTGCTTTTTTATAGTATCCAGTCAATCATATTTGCAGATATAATCCGTGAGATATAAGGTAAAGTGATCTTGTAGTTAAAACTTTCTTCAAAATACTTTCACAATCGAATCAAAGATAAAAGATGCCTTAATTTATGTTCAGCACAAAGGGCTGATGCAATTTGAAAACATATTTTTGTTGGCCATTAACTCAGAATTTCCATAAAGGATAAATAAATTTGAGAAAATATTTATATTCTAATTTGAGTAAATGAAAAAGGGCAGACAAAATAATAACTTGATGAAAATAAAATTTGTGTTATAGAGAGTTCTTGCTGTTATTAAAAGTACCACAAATACTGGTATTGAAATATCTGAAAGGTCATTGCAAATAAGTAGGGAAAAGCAGGCGTTTATTTGGGATATTTTTGTTTTCCATTGCGCAATTTCATTTTATTCAACTGCTTCATAACTTGATTATCCGGTATTTAGTATTTGATATTCTTTCATGACTGGACACTGTCATAAACAGAAAATTATACAATTCTATCCACATGCGTCCGACATACTGTTCATCAATTTCTTGATTCCACGGACATCAATTTCTAATCGACATCTTCTTGGGTCCACTTTTTTGCCGCGTAAGACATTATCTATCCGATACAATTTCTTTACTGCAGGGTTATATGGAGACAGTTTTGACTTGTCAATCTTGTAGTTGTTGAAGAAAATCGACACCAGATTGTGGGTTATCAGTGTGCTTCGATACCTTGTACTATTGTAAACATATAAATATCTGAGATGTTTGGTATTTTGTTTGTGTTGACAGGCTAGCTTGGTTGCAAACTTACTAAATGAAAGAGGTTTCGTTTTGCTGGACTGGTGAATCATGATTATTTCAAGAGATTTTGTATTTTGTAATATCACATCAAGTAATGATTCAAGATCGAATTTAAGCGTTGAATGGTCTTCAAATCGAGTTTGATAAGATATGTTGAGAAGCTTCACATGAGACAAACTTTGATACAAAGACTCAAGATCCTCATAAAAGCCGTGATAATATAGAGATAAAGCAGTGAAAGTTGGATTAGACTCCAAAATGCAACGTATAAGGTCAATGTTGATATCTAATTTCCCTGAAACAGTGAGGGTTTGGAGAGCCGGGAAATGTAGAATTGACTTTTCAATAAAGTTTTGGTGGATTTGAACTTGAAACTCCAGAACCAATTCAATCAACATATCGAACCGTTGGCTGAAAGGAGCATTCAATTCGGAGAGAAAGATATGGCTTTGGGTGTCCAAAAATTGCAGATGATCAGGAAAGCTCAGATCAACAACATGTTCAGTTTTGTAGTAAGCTGTACGTAAGGATGTTTTATTTTCTATTAGCAACGAGAAAATCTCTTTGGTGAGAGCTTCATGTTTATCGCATACTAGACAAATATGTTTCAGATCTAGTGCCGCTAAAAGTTTTATATAGTGGTTACTAATGACGGTATCTGAATCAAACGATACCATCAAGGTCCGAATATGACAGGTGATATTTTCTCTTTCAAAACACCATAATACAATTTCAAGTTCTCTGCTGGCTGAACGAACATGTCGAATGGTACATTCCACTGGATGATCTAACAACGAAATCATTTTTGTAATGGCTTGACAAATTAGTACCTCATAATAAGCAATGATCTTTTCATTGATTGCAGTTTTGTCAGTGGTTTGGGTTTTCATCATTGCCTCAACAAATGGAGGAAGTTTGATGTTTATATCTCCAAACATTTCATGAGATCTCATCCAATGATCGGTAAGTTTCTCTTCAAAAATTTTATATTTCAATGCTGAGTTGATCAGAAAGTGAGTTGAGAGCGACATGGTGGTTAAATATTTTAGTTTCGGAACTTTGAATGTTCTATTTATTCCGGTTCCTATCGATGAAACCAAAAATGGCATATACTCTAAACATAGCTTGTGGACATAATCTAGGTGATGTTGGTGAATAGGTCCTTTTATATAAAACATATTCACCGGCTCGATACCCCGGGATTGTACCGTTTTTTTGGTAAACACGAACGGCTCCATTTTCAAAAAGTACATCCCCCAAACGGATCCATGCTGTTTATAAGGATTTTGATTCCAATATGAATGCTTCAGTGTTACAGTCCACACAAGACAATAGAAAAGTTTGTTGACTTTACTAAGAGGTATCATACGTTTGGTTGATATTTCTGGTGATATTGGTAAGATATCCAGTAGTCCCCTTATGTATCTATTGTGAACAGATTTCATCAAACACCATTCATTCAAAAGTTCGAGAATAACTATTGAAAGAATTTCATTTGGTAAATGAACCAAGAACAACTTTTGAGGCGAGTTATAACAGCATGCATTGTTGCTGCTGTTGTTATTGCTGTTGCATGTACCTGTGGCTTTTGATGTTTGAAGATGTTTCAATATAGCTTTTAGAAACTTCATCTTTTATTAGTGCATTGTAAGTTGAATAAGTTTAAATTGGATGGGGTTTGACCACTTTTTATGCTATGTTAAATTTCTGACTTTCAGAACTTTACTTTTCCCCAAGACAAATACATCTCCTGGCTCATTGTTTCGTGATAATCTCCAAAGATACTCCATTATTTGTGATATTTCATTCTTACTACAAAACAAATAGAATCAAATAGTATAATAAAACATTCCTGCAATCACCAACCGTTAAACCTATGTTGGTTTGATGATACTCCCAAAGGATAAACTTAACCTTCGTGGTTATATTTTCACCTATATTAAATGTTAAATAGTTATATAAACTCTCTTTTTCCCTTTTTTTGTCAAGCATTTTCTAACATTCTATTGAGCTGTTTGTGTCTACTAATTTTCAAAAATTTAGAATCATTATCATCAGTTGAAATTACTATAATTCCATCCGCTATCCTCAGTCTCGTTTGTTAACTTTACTATTTCATTGACATCCATTTCTAATCAACTTTTTCTTGAATCCGTCCTAAAATAATGAATCAAGATCAAACACAACCGTGTGATTACTTTGAATTCAGTCTTTGTAATATTTTCATACGGAGTTGTGATGAAGACACCTCCAGTTTGAACTGAGGACACCCCAAAAGTCTCTGCAGTTCCCGGGACAACAAAATTCGTTCAAATGTGCTAAGTAACATAATGGTTGATATATGAACTGACAGTTTTTATGTCTGCTTTGATAATTTATGTGTGAAAGTAAGAAAACCTTTGGATTTGTGTGTGTATGTGGTTTTCTAAATAGATCACAAAAGTTTTGACTTCTTTTGCAAATTGCTTGTGTTTTTAGCCTTTGAGTACACCGTTATTATTATAGTACGTTCAATGTTTCAGTAATGACTAACTACTTGAAATAATCCAATTAAAAACAGTTAACAAGCAAAAAAGTCTATGTAATTAAACCCGGGTTATTTGTAGCGCTGTCTTCCAAGTCTTGATTCGTGTTGACATCAGCACCCCCATTTAGATCAGTCGAGTTTACAGCACAAAAATTGGTCAATTCGATGTCGTTATTAGAAGATGCAACAGTTGAAATAATTTTTAAGTCAGTATCAGCATTCACCGAGTGTTCAGCAAGGGTTTGAGTATGGGGAACCGACTGATTGGGATTACCAGTGGGCAGAGCAATTGAAGTATTTCCAATCGGTGGTCCGCCATTATCACCGATATTAAACGTAGATGTATTTTTTGATATACCACTTGGTCTTTCTACAGATGGGGCTTTTTGAACATTGTTGGCATTTTCATTCCCAGCTTGCGAGGCCAGTCCTAAGTTGCCGCCACCACCTACCGAATGATTCCCTTTAGAGTTCACATTCGAGGCCCGTTCAAAGCAGTTGAACAACTTGCAAATCGGTTCCCAAATCCAGCTAAATAACTTGCAAACTCATTTTCAAGCCCATCTAGTCAACCCAAAAACTCTCAATCGGTTGCAAAAACATGTGTGTAATTTGCCAAATTTCTCTTCCTCTGTGGTGATTGAGTTAGAAATGATCAAGGGAGTAATAGCACAATTATCCAACCCCAAAATATTTTGGAAAAGCAAATAAATGCAAATAGAAACTTTAAAAGCATTTGTTCTAACTTACCTGTGTTGATTTTTACCATCATGAGCAGCTCAGGATCAATCTCAAGTGCTGTAACAAAAATTACCATGAATGTAGCAAAAGTCGATCTGGTGATGTGTAGGGCAGCCAATGTGTATGTAGCCCAGTACCAACCCTTATCAAGACATATGAGGATCAATGGAACAGCATCAATAAATAGGCATATAATGTACACAAATATGTAGCCAATTTTCAACAACCAAATAATAATCCATTTATGTCTAAACTTATGCTTTATAGTGCTTGGAAAACCAGAAGGGAATAGATGTAAATAACAAAGGTAGCAAACAGACGCAGCCAAAGCTGCACAAGCTAGAGCAAAGGTGAGATGACAACTCGCTATTACATGTGAATTCCAGCAGTAACCTTGAACAAATACTCCTATGGCTATTGCGACCACCCAAACAATATTGATTGCTACCTAATTGTACGCATCACCTTTTAAAATAAAAGCTGGCAATATAAAAACTGTGTTTCGTTTGGCATTAGCAAGATTGTTAGGTTCCATGTCTGGGGTCATTCCTATAGAATTGTTACCCAGGTCACTGCTGGCAGTTGCTGGTTGCTCTGGAACAGTACTGCTCATAATTTATCGGGAAACAAATAAAAATGAAAAATAAATGGCAGAAGATAATAGCTTATATTTCTAGCAAGTAAGGCTGCAAAAAAGAGGAAAGCAGAAATAGACGGCGGCTGAAGACAATTTATAAATATTTAAGATTTAGTAGGTAAAGTTAGTTTAAAACATCATAAACAACAAGATGCTAGTTATACAACGATGGATTCAACACAACACACACATTATCACAAAATCCCTTTTATTCTGCCCGTATATTTTACTAGCAAGGTTGGAATGTGCCCCAAAACTTATACCCGTAACTAAGGGTTTGTGTTATTATTTTTTTACTTACTAGTCTGTATATGTATATGTTTTCCATTCGGTGATCCCATAAGTTTTTTTTTTCTTTTGAAAATATGGTAGAGTTTCAAGTTTGAAAAATCAAAAAAATGTCATAAGAGACAATTAAACTGACTAAGGAAATAATAATAAATGGGACAAACTAAAAACTGATCATTTAGCAACATTATGAACAGAAGATCTTACAGAAACAGTTATCAAAAAGGATCAAACATTTTTGGGAAATCAATTTTCAAGGAGATTCTTATAAATGTTTTGATTGTTTTTTTTCAGAAATCAGAAATCTTAAGTTTTGAAACAAATCTCATTAGATATATATGGAGCCTTTTTTTGTTCTTTTGTTATAGAGGGACCCAATACTTCAACGTTGTAATAGTAATCAGTTGGTTGCATTTGAACTAATAGAAGTAAGTTGTTACATATTTATTATTGATAAATACGCTTTAGTTTGACTTCACATAAGTTCTGTCTATCTTCTTAAATTCCCTCGGTTGAGTTGCAGGTCAGTCCTGCTTGAAATATCTGGTAGACTTTCCGTGTCAATAATATCTTGTTCTAGTAGTTTGCTGAGTTAGAGGTATTTTAAATCAAGTTGCGTTACACTAAGCGTACACCTTGAGTCGTTGATCTTCTATGGTTGGTTTTTCTAATTGCTATTTATTTTTTTGACTTTTGGAGCTGGAATGACTAGGAGGTTGATATTTTCCTTATCTCGTCAGTGCCGAGAAGCTTTTTCGTTTCCACTGAGAAGAGCAAGAGCTAAATTCTATTCTTTGTCACTAGTCTCTTCGCTTACAACAAGCCATTTAGCCAGTAGCCCAGCCTCATCTTATCAACAACACATCGTAAACAACACAACTACTCGTTTGTTCTAGCTGCCGATCCGCTTCAGTATATCACAACTGATCGCTTGTCTCACGCTACATGTAAAATGTATGTAGGGCTACAGTGGCAATTCATCACAAACAGTGATAATGTGTAACATGAGGAGTCACTTCAGCCTGTGAAGCTGGCTTTGCAAAAGTGCTAATTCATCACGAACAATAATGAAGGATGAAGTGTAATAATTATTAGTATCCACCTAAGATCTCCAAAAGCGAGGCAACATTAAAGAGAGACTAAAGTTAGTTGAAGAAACTGAGTTACAGAGAATGTTGTAAAGCTTTGCCCTTCTTGTGAAACGAAAGTTCCCAAACGAGGAATACTTAATCCCTCGGATTTCCATCAATGTAGAGAAAGGAGAAGACGGCATGTATAATGAAGACTATTCTTTATATGTCCTGACTCTCCTATTCCAATTATTTATATTTCACTTAAGTCTTGTACACAAGGGTCTTATTTTCTTTATTCGTTTCGGCGCTTTAAGTTATATTACTGGATCATCCTCCATTTTACAGTTACTCTTTTCTGTGAATTGTGACTCTTGACTTTGACTTTAAGTTTTAGTAGACTAACTCATGAATATAGTAAAATAAACTTAGTTTTCTAGATAGTCATTTCATCCCTGGATATGAGCTTAGTACCCTCGTGTCAACCATCTCGACCGTGACAATAAATAAATCTGCAAGGTGTGAGATATGATACCAAAAATAATAGTTAAGCTGACCAGTGTTGTTACAATTCTATGATGGCACCGACAATTATGAGCCGAATTCTCAAGTATTGTACCTAACAAATATTTTTCTGCTTTGGGATTTAGGACTCGATATTCAAGATGAGACTTGAGCAGATTGTATGTACAACATTTTTGAGTCTAAACGAAAAGCCATGTGTGTCAAATTGTCCTATCTTACCACCGCATTCCAAGGCCTAGTATAGCTCTTGTTAGCAAAAAAAAGCACTTAATTAATTATCTTAGCAACATCATTTTATAAAGGAAAATCGAGGAAGATATCTTGTTTTTTTTCTTTTTACTTCTGTAGCTTGTTCGCCAAGTTAAACATGAAAAAAAAAAAAAAAAAAAAAAAAATAAGGGCATTTAATTTTCGTAACACCTGTTACAAGGGAATATGCCCCAAGGATTGAATTTAAGGTTTTTCACTTTTTAACAGCACTGTATTTTTCTATTCAACTCAATTTGAATGCCAAGGGAAATAATCAACTTCTAGCTCTCAACTCAAATTTAGTGCCAAGGGAATCCATTAATTTTTACCGTTGATCAGGGGCTTCCCATTGCACGGTCAAGTAGACAAACAAAACCACCTTGGCAGGATGGGCTGTTAAGGTAACCATCAATTCCAGGTTTCTAATACACAGAGGCTTCTTTGTATGTACCTTATTGGCCTAATTTTTATTGACGGTTCAGTTGGCTCAAGCCAGCCGCTCAAAAAACAAATAAAAAGGGGTCGTTGGCATTTTTTTTTCAGCCATGTATGTGCACTGGGATCCCTCCACTATCGAAGTACACATTTTAACCTCGGAAGATTCTTTGAACTGAGAGAATCTTTAAGGGGAAAAGGAATGTGTATGTTAGCGCAGCTGTCTATACTCAGGCTGAAAAAGGCGCAGGTACTGATAATTGTTGGCCTGCCAAACAAACAAAAACAACAATAACTTGGACCTTGTAGTAGCTACGGTACTCGAGAGGAGTAATACCAGGTTTAGTATTGTCTTACCTTTTTTTTGGGGTACTGTAGCTTCTCGCTGATGTTTAAAAAGGGTCTCGCAAAGCCTTGGATCTCCGGTGGTTCACGTAGAAGAACTATTGTAGTTAAACCAATGAAAAAGGTTTGGCACATGTCGAGAGAATACCAAAAAGCTTTACGGGGAATTTTGCTCCCGAAATATCATCTCTTCAAAGGAGGGGAGAATCTACTGTTTTCATGGGTATTTTCTCCTATTCTGGTGTTGCAGGAGGTGCTGGTTTAATTATTGTATCTTCATCTCAGTTTAGCCAAAAGCACTTGATAATAGACCCCAACCCCCGCTGTTGTTCTCATTTCGTGGAAAAAAGAAAGACAAAGCCAAGGCATCAACAAAATTTGTTTTCAGCATGATTATCACAAAGGGACCTCATATACATCTAGAATAGACCACTGTAATCATTCAGCTTTTCTTTTACCTTTATACCGTGTCGGGATTATCTGCTTGGTGCTGCTCTTCACATGATGATTGGCCAAAAGAAAAATGTATTTTTGTTGGAGGCTCCTTGTTATCGAGATTTCATAAAAACGTTACAAAAGTTTCATGAATCGGGGCCTACTCTGTACAAATTTAGAAAAACAGGGAATCTTAAAGGTTTACAACAGTGCATAGTGACACCCCGTTGTGGACAGGGTCGAGTGCTAACCCCTTTTTGTGAAGTACTAAAGGGAGACTAGGCTGTTGTAGACAAATGTGTAGACCTATACACGAAAAGCAGGCGCCTCGCGCAATCGCTATAGTAAATTTTGTAAAACTATCAGCACAGTCAAAAGTTTTAAAATTTAATTCTGACTGTAGTCTTGGATCCTATCAAAACACAAGGACAGATTTCCCCTTTAGTTTCGGAGCGGCACTTCGGCGCGTGCCATTACCGATGAAATTAGCCTCTTCAAAAAGTGTCCATGCACCAAAAGTAAAGAATAGTGGGACAAAAGGAATGATATAAACTCCCTAGACCTATTCATCAAATACCTAGGATCTTGCTGCATCGCTTGTTTCTGCCGTGGTTGAAGAAAATAAAAGGGGATGTAGTGAAACAAACGACAGCGACTTTTTTTTTCTCTTCCCAAAATGACAGATGCTAAAGTTAAAGTTTAAAGGGAACGTTCATTTCTTTCAATTTTATTCCATTAGGGTGTTCTATTTTTGGTTCCGGGATTTTGCTATGGACATTAAGCCGGGTTGGAACTCCGGACGGAACAGCAAATAGAATGGACACGTTTTATTTTTTTTATTCTAGTTGCCCGTGTTTATGCCAGAGTGTTCGATATTATGGGGGAGAGATCAGGAGCCCAATCCCAATTTGTTTGAAACATACGGGTTTCTTCCGTTTATAATCAAGCAGGCTAATATGTTCGACGCATTGCCCAAACAAATTCCAACTGCAGCCGTTTGAATACTTGGTTCAGTTGATTTACAGATATTTTAAGAGCACCTCCAGATGCGTAATAGGAGACTCTCGTTTGCAATGTCTGAATTACTTGACAGTTGTCCTGAAAATGGAAAAAAAATAATAATAAAATAATTGATAATAATAATAATATTAATCAAAATAGTTTCCCAAATTTCTTGAGAAATTTTTCATTTACAATTCATTTATTTTATTTCTCTCATCCATTTTCTATATTCCTTCTTTACTCTTCTCTCTTCATATACATCTTCGTTTCTACTGGCCTCCTCATACGAATATTGCACCTCTCGCTTTTCACTTTCCCTCTATGGTAGCTCGCAAACCTGCCTGCATGTAAAAACCGACAAAAAAAAATAAAAAAAGAATCAAAAAGTTTATTACCAGTCTTCAACAATTTTATATATAGGCAGTTTTAGATATGCGCATATATACAATGGCCTCAATCCTGCTTCGTCAGGGCAAGCTCATAAACTTCCACAGGCTTACCCAGATCTCCACCATCCTCTTCTCGCTCATCTTCGTTTTCAACTACTACAAATACTCATGGGCACAGACAAGACCATTTCACAAGGAACACGACAACTGCCAGACGCTGCTCCAGCGCGGTCAATGGACCGCTAACTATACTGCCTCAACGCCGCAGATATGGCAGCCTCAGGATTGCGTGATGCACAACTACACCTTGGAAGATGTTAAAAAATGCTCGCCTGGCCCTAGCCGAGTCATTTTTTGGGGCGACTCGACCGCTCGTCAGCTTTTCTGGAAAATGCTTCAGATCATGGATCCAACCACCGTGCCTGACGGTAACCAACACGGCAATATGCGCTTTACCCGTCACGGCGTTGCCGTTACCATGTTTTTTGACCCTTACCTCAATAAGACCCAGGGCGGACTCGATAGAATCATTGATCTAGCCCAGAACGAGACCGAAGTTGGCCATAACACAATACTGTACATCACCACGGGACTCTGGCATTCGCTTTTCAATCCGCGTGACGATGTTGTTGACTCGTACAAACGCACTGTCGACAATGTGACGGCGATTTTGCGTAACCAAATCATTGGCGCCTTTGGCTCTGTGTACTTCAACCCTACCCAGACTCCGCAGTACCAGCTTTTGGACGGAAGTAGGCGTGGAAAGATCGATTCCAAGTACCTAGATCCCATGCGTGAGTACTCTGACTCGGTCTTTAACTATGATCGCGAAAATGCCCGCAAAGGCGGCGAGCCCGGCGCGTTAGAGGGTGTCATCTTCACCCATGATGGCCGTCCGGCAGCCTACTATACTCCTGTATTTGACCAATTTGGCCCCGGCCATCTCTCACTTTACGATGGCATTGGCCTACACTACCGCGAAGCTGCGGTTGAAGTGCAGGTCCAGATGCTGCTTAACCACATGTGTAATCGCAGGATCTTCCCGCCCAACCATTCTCCCTACTACCAGAATTATGATCGCTACTTCAACAGTTCGCAAAATACCAAGGATTCAGCCTTTAATGTACCAGCAACCCGTCTACACACGCCAACATGTTGTGTACAATACGCCAAGCCGTCCATTACGGTAAACACATTTTTGCCGCTGCTTGTGACTCCGGCGATCGTGATTATTGTGGTGCTGATTGATTCCAATACTTCGGTTCTCAAAGCGGTTGCTAACGTGGTGCTCACGTCAGTCGTTGCTAGCATCTACTCGTTTCTGTCTGACCGCACCCACTTGCTTAACAAGGCTACCATGTACCCGCAATGGGCCCAGTTTGCGGCTTTGACGCAGATCTGGATCGTTGTAACGGTCCTCTTTGTTGGCCGCACACATAAACCTTACCAGCAGCAGGGTGATGAGTCTGCCGCCACTTTAACGAACTTTTTCTCGTCGGAGGAGCTGCTCACTGAGTTTAAGGGCATACTCATCTCAGTATGGCTGATCATCACGGTCTCGGGCATAAAGACAACATCGACGGGCGCACATCTCGCTGAAATCTTACAAGTGACTCTGCTATTTGTTGCCGTTTACCATGCGACTCTTGTCGGCGCACTTTCTAAAAAAAGGACGCTGGTGGACATTGCCCGTGCGCTTCTACCCACGGCACTATTGGCGCTGCAGCTTGACATGGAGTTTAGCTTCTACCAAATGGCAGCCAAAATGGTCTTTTGGACTACATTTGTAGCGTTAATAAACGTGCGCCGTGTGGGACTCTTACCCTCGCTTGGTAAGGCTTCAGCGCTCGCAGCGCTCTATTATGTCGGCGCGCGAATTTTTTTGAGTGGCTCTGACCGCATCCTTTATATTATTACTTTCGACTACCCTATTGGCGTGCTGGCCGTTTTGGCTGGCACGGTGGTTGTACATTATCAACAGAAAGCGATCCGTGCTGCCACGGCCAAGGTCGGTAACTCTATGACTAGTGATTCGGGCCAGGCCGCGCTTGTCAAGTCTTTGGTTAGCTCTATGCCTTTCAAGCTAGTAGTGGTGGCCATTAGCTTTGTGTTTATCTACACGGTGTCAATGCCTTTACTCAACCATGAGTATGACATTGTTGGCACGCACCACACCAAGTGGCCGGCGCTGTCACTGATTGTTGTGTACGTTGTTTTACGGCTTATTATAAGTGGCAGTGGTCAATTCCTCTACTCGCGTAGCATGGCCGCCATTGGCGGGCTCTGGCTTGAGCTCACCGTTTACAGCAACCACATCCTTACAGCTGGTGACGGCACACTGCGGCTGCTGTTTATGACTACGGGCAACACGTATATTGACACATTTTCCACGGCACAAACCCGTGGTTTGCTTGATCTTGCCCTTGTTATTTCTGCCTTTTGGGGTGTATTGTGGAGTATGCACTGTGCGTGGAATGAGTTGCTACGGTGCATGGGAGAAAATTCCTTGTTGTCGCCGGTTAGCTCTGCTACTAATCTGTACAAACTGGCCATGACCAGCGGTAGTAGCGGCCATGGTTCTGACGAAGATGACGATTATAACGAAAAATAGATAGATATTCCCATGCACACTTACCCCCCTCCTCCATAATTACAACTCTTGATACGTGATTTGCATAAAATACAATTTTCTTTCTTTTTTTTCTTCTTCAAACGCAGCTCGTATTGCGTTTAACATAATACAAATAATAATTGGTTTCTAAATAAGCTACGAACAAACATATAATACATGATAATTAAAATTAAATTAAATCTAACTTGTGAACTGGTCTTAAACTAACCCTGTGTTTGTATTATTTACTTTTATCTATGGATATAACTAGTATAGTACAATTATACAAGTAATGAAACTGAGAATCCACAAAATATTTATGAGTAAATTTAAAATGAGTAGCTTTGATCCAATCAAAAATATTTAATTATGGGTTTAACCACGTAGACTATTTTGCTTGTTAACTATTTTTCATTTGATTATTTCAAGCAGTTGGTCATTATTGAAAAATTGAATGTACTATGATAATAAGGGTGTACTCCAAGGTTAAAAACACAAACAAGTCGTAAAAGAAGTCAAAATTTTTGTACTCTGTTTAGAAAACTATATATACACATGAAACTAAATATTTTCTTACTTTCATATGTAAATTATCAAGGTAGGTACAAAAACTGTTGGTTCCTGTACCAAACTCCGTCATTTAGCACGTTTAAACATATTACAGATACCAAATCCAAAGTAATTGCACGGCTGTGTTAAAACGGCAATATTATGAAATACTATTTAATTCTATTTATTTTGTAGTTAGAATTAAATATCATAAATAATGGAGTATCTTTGGAGATTATTACGAAACAATAAACTAAGATATTTGATAATATATTTGTTTTGGGGAAAAAGAAGTAGAGCTCTGAAAGTCAGAAATTGAACACAATATAAAATGTGATGAACCCCATTCAATTTAAACTTATTCAACTTGCAATGCATGAATGAGACAAATAGTCAAGTAATAAAAGATGGTATTTCTAAATGTTATATGGAACATTCTTAAAGCAGAAAAAACTACAGGCACATGCAACAGCAATGATAGCAGCAGCAGCAATGCATGCTGTTATAACTCGTCTCAAAAGTTGTTTTTGATTCATCTACCAAATGAAATTCTTTCAATGATTATTCTCGAACTTTTGAATGAGTGGTGTTTGTTGAAATACATTGACGATCGATACACGAGGGGTCTACTGGATAGCTTGCAGATACCACCAGAACTATCAACCGATCATATGATATCTCTCACCCAAGCCAACAAACTTTTTTATTGTCTTGTGTGGACTGTAACATTGAAGCATTCATATTGGAATCAAAATCCTTATGAAGAGCATGGATTTGTCTGGGGGATGTACTTTTTAAAAGTGAAGCCATTTGTGTATACAAAAAACACGGTACAATCCCGAGGTATTGAGCCGGTAAATCAATTTTATATAAAAGGACCTATTTGCCAAGATCACTTTGATTATATCCAAAAGTTATGTCTGGAGAATATGCCGTTTCTGATTTCATCGATAGGAACAGGAATAATTAGAACTTTCAAAGTTCCCAAACTTAGATATTTAACCACGCTGTCGCTCACGACTTTTTTTCTTATGAATTCAGCATTGAAATATGAAAAACTCGAAGAGAAACTTATCAATCACTGGATGAGATCTCATGAAATTTTTGGAGATCTAAACATCGAACTTCCCCCATTTGTTGAGGGAATGATGAAAAATCAAACCACCGACAAAACCGAAATCCAAAACAAAATCATTGCTTATTATGAGGTACTAATTTGTCAAGCCATTGCAAAAATGATTTCATTATTAGATCATCAAGTGGAATGTAACATCAGTCATCTTCCTCCAACTAGCGGAGAACTCGAAATTGTGTTATGGTGTTTTGAAAAGGCAAATATCACCAGTCATATTCGGACGTTGAGGGCGATGTTTGATTCAGATACCATCATCAGTAGCCACTGTATAAAACTTTTAGCAGCGCTAAATCTTGAACATGTTAGTCTAGTATGCGATAAACATGAAGCTCTCAACAAGAAAATTGCCTCGTTGCTAATAGAAAATAAAACAGCCTTACGTGCTGTTTACTACAGAAACGAACATGTTGTTGATCTGAGCTTTCCTCATCATCTCAAATTTTTGAACACACATAGCCATATTTTCTTTTCCCACTTGAATGCTCCTTTAAGTAAAAGGTTTACCATGTTGGTTGAGCTGGCTCTGGACTTTCAAGTTCAAATCCACCAAAACTTTATTGAAAAGTCAATTCTACATTTCCCGGCTCTCCAAACCCTCACCGTTTCAGGAAAACTAGATATCAACATTGACCTTATAAGTTGTATTCTGGAGTCTAACCCAACTGTCACTACTTTATCTCTATATTATCACGGCTTTTACGAGGATCTTGAGTCTTTGTATCAAAGTTTGTCTCATGTGAAGCTTCTAAACATATCTTATCAAACTCAATTTGAAGATCATTCAACTCTCAAATTTGATCTTGAATCATTGCTTGATGTGATATTACGAAATACAAAATCTCTTGAAATAATCATGATTCACCAGTCCAGCAAAACAAAACCTCTTTCATTTAGTAAGTTTGCAACCAAGCTAGCCTGTCAACACAAACAAAATACCAAACATCTCAGATATTTATATGTTTACAATAGTACAAGGTATCGAAGCACACTGATAACTCACAACCTGGTGTCGATTTTCTTCAACAACTACAAGATTGACAAGTCAAAACTGTCTCCATATAACTCTGCAGTAAAGAAATTGTATTGGATAGATGGTGTCTTACGCGACAATAAAGTGGACCCAAGAAGATGTCGATTAGAAATTGATGTCCGTGGAATCAAGAAATTAATGAGCCAGTTTAATACATCCTGATGGCTTTGCATTTATTATTTAATGAAGTTTCAATAATATTATATTGTTCAATTTTTTTTTTTTCAATATCAAAAAGCTGTGAAATAAATTGATATGAGAGTCACATAAAAGGACGTTGAATTCTGGATCCAATGTCACGACGAAACAAGATAATCTAGTTCTTTCAACAAGCATTTTATAACCCAAAACATTTTAAACAGTCGGGCCATATGTTATGGGGAATCATCGAAAATCTGCACTGCCGTATGTTTGTGTGTCCCAGTGCAAGGTAATATAATCTTGACAAAATATGCCGTCAAAAAAAATATCAGTTAAGTAGGTGTAGTAATGAATTAGTCAACACTTCAATACTCTTTGTGCTGTCCAGAAGGATACTGATTTCAAGTTCCGGGGCGACTCGTCAATTTTCAGATTCCCAGAGGTTGTAACCCTCTAGAAAATCATTAATCGTTTCACGTTGACTGCATTCGCTACTATGGACTAACCCTGAGGCTTATTCTTGTTTAAAATAGGATCCCAATGTACTATGTCCAGTTCATAACTGTTTCGATTTAATAAGTTTACAACGGATGGCTCTTTCCATAACTTTTTCTAGAAAAGGCCTCTGCTGCCAATGATTCCCATACAATTCTAGATTGTACTGTGTCAGCGAGTGCTTTCTTATCCAGAAATAATATGTTAGAACCAGAATAGTTTATTCTTATACATATATTGTTAGTGTATCTCTACTTCTATGACATCCACCATAAGTTTGGAAAACATTCTCAAGTTTTTTCTTTACGGCCAGCTTCTAGATTTGTCAACCATAATGAACAAACTTATTATTAAAGCAGTTATCCTAACTTTTTCTTATTTCAACAAGTTATACCTGAAACAAATAAGGTTTATCTTTTGGTTCTCGCTGAAATCTTGTTATTAATCTAATCGGATAGGTGTCAAACCAACCATGCCTCAATCTTCCGTCAGAGAGAGTCGAGTGACTCGGAGAAGTAAAAGCGGCAGCACAGATAAACACTCATTCTAACTGCAGGAAATATCATAAAATAAACCAAAATATGAACTCAAGGAAATCAAATTTGTGTCATGAGAGTTCTAGCCATTATCAAAAAAAAATTACAAGGTAGAGCAGCTTACTGACATGTCTTTTGTGTTGTAATGTGAAGGTTTATTCCTTCGAGCACATGGAAAATAAGTGGAGGTTTTAGAATGTTGTATAAGGTCGAAAACCGTGTATAATTTGCTGTGGGGATTATAACTCCCTTTCATTTTTTTTTCTTTCTTTTCTTTGCAACAAGCAAGCCAAAAGTAATAATTTTTTGATTTTGAAAAGAATTGGAATATGAAGCTCTTTGGGTGTTTTTTTTGAGATTATTTCGTCAATTGGCTTCAATTTTTCTATTCAATTGCATCCACTGATATAAAGATAGTCAAGATAATCGGCTATTAAAAAAATTAGATATATTGATTAGTTTTCTACTCTGAAATACAAAAACAGCAATGCTGGATATGAATGTCACTGCTTTTTAACTGGTACATTAGAACTCATTTGGTGCGATCACTGCACCAAATGGCTATACGGGTTCTTTGCGCGGATGCGCTCACCAAACTTATAAAACACAAATGGAATAGGCAGTAGTGCCAATGATACAAATGCCAGAAGAGATCCACCCCAATCAGTACCCAAATTTTCAAAAAGATGGTAGCCAAATAAGGGGAAGAACCCTGCAAAGAGAGATCGTGAAAATGTATTGGCCGAGATGGCGCTGGCCGAAAAACGTGAAAAGGTATCAACCAGATAGTTTAAGCAGCCTTGGAAGGTGACAAAAAAGCCACAACCATATAGTGCCAAACCAATAAAGGGAGCAATCCAGGGTTGCGAGGTGCGTTGTGTCCAGGCAAAAAGGAAAATTCCCGTTGGCATCAGCCACCCTACCAGCATCATTGGGTAGAGACGCTCCTCGGGAATAGCATGCCCCTTACCAACTTTGTTGACAATGCGTTTGTAACGAATGCCACCCAGAATGTTGAAGCAGCCACCAACAGCGGTGCCTAGGAACATGGCAATATACGACAAACTGCTGGTGATTTCGCCCCAGCCGCGCACCGTCCGGAACGTCTGCGCTGCCGATGTCAGAAACAGGTAAAACACACCAAAAACAAAACTCGCGTACATGGCAATAAAAAACACAATAGGCGTACCAAACATGGCAAAGGGTCGGACCAAATGTACTGAAAGGAATTCCTTGAAAGTTAGTTCCCATTCTTCATGTTTGGCATGATAAAGCCAGTTTTTCTTGCTAGCGCGTACACGTCTCGCAAGCTTGCAGTTTAGTACCGGCACGTAGCTTTCCTTGACAGTCAGGATATCAAGAGCGAGTACGACACCACTAATGATTGCCGATACCCAGCAGGTCCACTGCCATTTGGCCTTGACCGCGATAACGGAGCCGATTACGGAGCCTATTGAAGGGCCAAGTACAACAAAGGATGCGTAAAGTACAAGTGAGTTCCCGCGCACAGCCGGTTCCCAAATGTCAGCAAGCACACCGCCAGAGGATACAACAGGCGCCGCAGCAAAGAGTCCCGCAAAAAACCGGTTAATAATAATAGCTTCAATTTTGGTGCTGGCGCCGGTTGCAACGGTAAAGACGATAGAAATAAAAAAGGGTGTGAGAATGCCAACTTTGCGGCCATAAACTTCGGACATGGGTCCAAAGATAATGGGGCCAAAAGCAACACCTATAATGTATAGTGAAGTCGGGAGAATTGCTACAGTATGCGATACATTAAACTGTTCACTAAGCTGTGGCCACACGGGGGCCATGATGGATGAGTTGAATTGCGCGCACATGGTTGTGATTCCGTAAACCATGGTCAGCTTAATTTTGAGGGAGAACGGCCAGTTTTTGGGGAACTCCGGAGAATCGGGGTCGATAGCTACAAGAAAACAATCGGTTGTGTCACTATCGTCAAGGAGTCGCTGGATATCTTCCTCCAGGTCCATTGTTTTTTTGTCCTCAAACTCAACGGGCAGTCTTCCTTCTTCTAGAGTCGAGGACATTACTGTTTTTTCTAAGTTCTCGTCCGAGGACCCGGACATATTATGAGACGATATCATGGTGGATTAAATGCAATGTATGTTATAAATGCAAGGTAGAGTGTGCCATGCGGGCGTAGATAGGATGGTCGCGATGGCGTGGAGTTGTAACTAGATTTTGTTAAAAGATCCGACTGAGTCTTGCCTATAGTGTATAACAAATAGTAAATTAAATTTCAATTTGGAGAGAAAAGTTCAATATCTTAGGAAACCAAAACTAGCAGAAACGAGATTCTTTAAATACATGAATGCGCTGCAACGAAAGAGATCTCAGAGATAGGGAAATTGGTATTAAAAGTAGAAAGAAGAGCCAAGAAGAAAAGAAAACCTGAGAAATTAATAATAAAAAATAAACAAAAGCAAATCCGGAAAATTAAAATACAATAAAGGATACAAACAATATTCTGAAAAGAATCAACAAATGACCAATATAAATAAATTATAACGGTTATGACAAAAAAATTTTTTTTTTTTTTCATTTTGATATGTCTTTCGAAGGCTGGTACTAAGGTACTTGAAAGTTCGGGCCGAGCTCGAAAACAAGCCGTAGGCTCTTGTCGTTTGGGTTCAAAACATTGGCACTAACTTTTTTTTTTTTTTTTGCTCATAGCGCCATCGGTACGAAAGACCAGTTCTTTGATTCTTTCTTTTAATATTTGAAGCTTTACGCAACTCGCAGTACTAGAATGTAATTTTTTATCGGTCAGATACCATTATTGGTTTCGGGTCCACTTTGCAGTCATCGGATCAAAACAACGGCCCGCTCAGCCGTTTAAAACTCCAATGCCGAGACTTTTGCAACCCCAGCCCCCAGCCAAGCTCAGCCGTGTCAGGGAATTTCAAATCCACGGTCACGCTGAACAGAGTATTAGAAAAAGTATGTTCCATGTCTCAAGACACAAGTGCTAGCTGGAGCTTTCCTATTCTTGGTGTTGCATTACTAAAGACTTTTTTTTTTATTTTTAAAAAACCCTTTTCTGGTTATCTTACAAGCATTTCTCCAAGTCTGTGACTCACAACCTAGAACTAGTGATCACTCTGGGTACTTTTCTTTTTTTGGCTTGTTGCCAGTGATTTCGCAGGGTCCTGCGTGAATGGTAGTAGATACATTACTCCAGGCTTACGTTCTCGCTTGTCATGTTTACGGACTCCGACCCAATACCTAACATGGCTAATTCGTTAGATGTTTGCACGATAGCTGAGTGACTCATGCTTAAACTGGCCGGTTAGGGTCGTAATCGGAAACTTACGTTGGTATATAAACGAATAAAGAATCTGACTTTCAAGTCTTGTGACCACTGACAATAAAAAGCCAGCATACCAGTAGATATATATTACAGTGCCTACAGCAAGATATTTTACTTCGAGAATTGGGACTATAACAGAAGTAGGCTGGAGTCAGAAATGGTTGTCTACTTGCTATCCAATGTTTCACCGACCAGGTTTATAGAGTTAGAGCCGTGCTGTTTTGATGTTGATTTCTGACAAAAACCGCTCAAATTGTCACTGATGGTACGAATTACTTGTTTTTATTAGAGCAAAAAAAAAAAAAAAAAAAAAAGAAATAAATAAATGAAAATATGAGATAATTTTATGTAAAAGTACATGAAATAGCAAATTGCGAAATTTTGCTTATCCAATAATGAGCTTTTAAAAAAGCCAAGAATCGAGACAGTTGAGCCCTGTGGTTTGCACTTGAGTCTTTAAGTTTCGAGAAAGTCTCCCCCACCCTTCTTTTTTTCGTTTTTTTTTTCTGGTATATTTTCTTTGTGTCGTCGTGGAGTGGGGGTTGCAGGATTTTCTTTCCAGGCGGGTTTAACAAAGTTTCCCACCTTCAAGGATGAGGAAAGTTTACTCTTTAACGATGTTCATCGAGAGATACTTTGAAATCCATATAATGAATGGGTTGGACTCTGTTGTGGCAACCTTTTAAGGAATTGTGAGAAAGCGCAATTTTTTTTATCGAGTCTTGTGATGGTTTCAAATCAACTACCAATATTTAATCTTTGTCGAGTGATGGTAGCTATGACCAAGCTTATCAATCATATTCTGGTTTAATTCTACCGGTAGGTCCTAAAAATACCCGAGAGGCTTTTTTTTTAAAAAATGGAAAAAAAGAATCATGTTTGCGCGTTGCTGTTGTGAGAATATTTTCAATATAGTTTTATTATGACAGAGCCTACAGTAACTTGCTTACTCTAATACATGTCTTGGTAAATTGATTTTGTTTTCTTACTCAAACAGCACTCAAACGATATCCCAAAGTTGCTCATTTACCTCTACTTTCAAGTAGGTGGAGGTTCTGTTGGGGCTCATAGTTTGAATAGTGTTTATGGATATTGGGTACTGTGTGTTCCTGCCTTAAGTCTGTTGTGTACACTAGGCAATTTTTGATTTTATTGGCGCTGATCTGAATTTACAGAGTCATGGCATTTAATTTCATTTTTCTATTAATTCGTTTGGAAGACCGTTACATTTTATGAGACCTGTGTACTCATATACCGTTCGCACACATGAAATTACAAAAGCTAATTCATTGAGTAAATAGTGTATGGTTGGTTGTTCTTTGAATACAATACCTATTGTTCAATCAGCTTTGGAATAAGCATCTTTACTTCTTCATAATAAAATAATCCCTGGTCAAACATCACTTGAAGCAATTGAAGACCCAGACAAGCCAGTGACTCAGTGACCTTTAGAGTAAGAATACTTGGTTATATTGATTAATTCCCCACTATCAGTCGTAAGGCTGATTTTCTTTTTCTTTTCTTTTCTAATGAAAAAGTAAAAAGGAATCAACGATTCCCCAGACAGCTGAAAGGTAACTGCTTTAGCCCTCTAGAAATAGTACATTTACACTGACGTTATTGATTATTATGAAAAAAGCTCTTCACGAATCAGTGATAACAAAACCCCCATTACAAAGTTTTAATGTTGTTCCTGACTATAGCTTACACCTTGCAAAATCTATCAACTCTCAACCATTCACCAAAAAAAAAAAAAAAAAAAAAAAACCTTACCAGTCTGCAGTTTGGGTCTGTCGTTTTTTGGTACTTAATAATAACTGTTCAGCTTAACACCTTAAATCTTTTTATGACTATTTGAAAAAGATTGGAAAAAAAAAAGAAAAAGGAAAATTTGCATCTATATTATTGTTGTTATTTTTCTTATGCCATTGTTGACCAAGGACCACAAGTAGGAGCCTCCTATCTAATCTAATCGATAACTGCGTTCAAAATATACTGTACCAGCACCTTTTACTTTCAAAATTTAGTACAGCACTTTTGCCACTACGCTTTTTTTTTTCTCAAAAGAAATTGAGATTTTTCCAACCTACATGTCTACTGTTTTTTTTTTTTTTTTGAAATTCACATCATTTTCAATTAGATTTGATACATAAATTTTTCATAACAATTTCCATTGTGTTTTTTGTTTTGTTTTGTTTTTTTCGTTGCATTACATCAGAGACTTTTTGCCGCTTAAAGCTTAGCTCCCTTAGGGAGAAGCTCAATAGCAGCAGCAGCAATGGCAATAGTGTTGCGCTCGACAACCTTGGTCTGGAAAATGACCTTGCTGCCCTCCTTCCAGGCCTCGACCTTAAGGGTCTCACCGGGGAAGACATGGCCAGCAAATCTGACCTTGATGTTCTTGTAAGGACCGTACTTGTCGTAGAGGATCTTACCAGAGATGCCAAAGGAGGCCAGGCCATGAAGAATAGGCTTGGGGAAGTTGCCAACAGCAGCAAAGGCAGGGTCAATATGCAAAGGATTGAGGTCACCGTTGAGTCTGTAGTAAGCAGCAAGGTCCTCAGAAACGTGGTACGACGAGGTGAAATCGGGAGCACGGGCAGGGGGCTTGTTAGCAGCAGTAATAGCACCACGATCCTTAGCCTTGGAGTGGCCACCGTAGCCACCAGAACCACGGATAAACATGGAAGACACGTTGTAGAAAATCTCCTCGCGAGTGTTCTTGTCCACAGTGGTAGTCTCAGAAATGACGACAGCGGCCTTGCCCTTGTCAACAACCTCAAGAGGTCTCAGAGTGGTCTCAAGAGTACCCTCGGTAGGAATGGGCCACTTTCTAATCTCAAGGTACTGCTCACCATGCAGCAACTTCATGGGGTTGAAGTTAGGAACAAGCTTCTCAAAGGGGATCGAGGTGCTAAAGAAGGGAATAACACCAAAGGTAGGGAGAAGCTCAAAGTCCTCAGAACCTTCAAAGGTGTACTTGAGCTCTTCGGCCTTGGCACCCACAGTAAGGTTGTAGAGGATCGAGTCCTTAAAAGTGTAAGTAAGGTCAGCCTTGTCGACAAGGTCCAAGTTAGGCTCCTTGGTTTCAGTCTCCTCAGAAGAAGCCTCGGTGATAGCCTGCATGATAGAAGCACTGGACTCCTGGGTGCTGGAAGGATGAGTGGCCTTGCCATTGTCAAAGTCAACAATCTTCTCCCAGTTGGCAGCAATTTGCTCGGGGGTGACGTCACCGTGGAGAGTGACACCGGAAGAGCGCTGCCATCTAGTGGCACCAACCCAACCAGAACCAACCTCGAAAAGACCACCAGTGATGGGGGCCTTTTGAGAGGCAAGCAGAGAGACAAGAGGAGCGATTTGCTCGGGCTTAAACATTTCAAGCATTTCGTCGGTGAAAATGCCCTTGGTCATAGCAGTGCCAGCGTTAGGGGCAATGGTGTTGACAAAGATGTTGCTCTTCTTGCCCTCAATAGCAAGAGTACGGGAGAAACCCAAAATTCCGAGCTTGGCAGCAGAGTAGTTGGACTGACCAAAGTTACCGTAGATACCAGAGGTGGAGGTAGTGTTAATGATACGGCCGTACTTCTGCTTCAAGAAGATGGGCCAGACAGCCTTGGTAACAGCATAGGTACCGTTCAAGTGAACATCAATAACCTGTTGCCACTGCTCGTCAGTGATACCCTGGAAACTCTTGTCTCTGAGAATACCAGCATTGTTAACAACAGCATGGACAGTGCCAAAGGCATCCAAAGCAGTCTTGACAACGTGGGCACCATCGACAACATTGCTCTTGTCACCAACAGCAATACCACCGGCCTTCTTGATCTCCTCGACAACGTTATCGGGGTTGACAAAGTCGTTAACAACAACCTTGGCACCAAGCTTGGCCAAAAGGAGAGCGTAGGCGCGACCGATACCGGCACCAGCACCGGTAACGATGACAACCTGATCTTTGAGGTCGACGGGCTCACCCTGGGCGTTAGGGCCCTTCTTTTGGCTCTGCTCAGCCAGGCTAATAAAGTCAGCGGGGCCATTGGGGTATTCAGGATTAGAAAAGTCAACAACATCATTCCACTCCTTGAGGATGGCAGAGGGAGTAAATGTGCTGTCAGCCTTGAAAACATGGCCAGAACCTCTCTCCCATCTCAGCTTGGAGAAGAATCCGGCACCAAGCTCGTAAATACCGTAAGTCTCAGTGGTAGACTCGTGTGTCAGATACGCAACCAGAGGAACGACTCTCTCGGGGCTGAGCTTCTTGAGAATCTCAGGAGGCATGATGGTCTCAGTCAAACGAGAAGCGGCCAAAGGAGCAATAACATTGGCTGTGATGTTGTATTTCTGGCCCTCCTTGGCAAGAGTCTCAGTAAAGCCGACAAGCGCAAGCTTAGCGGCAGAGTAGTTGGCCTGGCCAAAGTTACCGTAGAGGCCAGCAGCAGAAGCAGTGTTGATAATGCGGCCAAACTTTTGCTTGCGGAAGTGGGGCCAAGCAGCCTTGGTGACCTTGTAGGCGCCGTAAACGTGGACTCTGTAAATGAGATCCCAGTCCTTGTCGGTCAGGTTCTTGAAAGAAACATCGCGGAGAATTCCGGCGTTGTTGATGACAATGTGAACAGTACCGAAGGCCTTGACAGCGGTCTCGATAATCTTGTCACCGTTCTCGACTGAATCGTAGTTGGCGACGGCCTTGCCGCCGTTTTTCACGATCTCCTCAACAACGACATCAGCAGCCTAGGGAAATAACATTAGTATATGCTTTGAAAGACACAAAAAAATCTGGAATACATACCTTTGAGCTTGCACCTTCACCCTTGAAGGAACCACCGAGGTCATTGACAACGACCGAGGCACCTCTCTTACCGAAAAAGAGGGCGTAAGCCTTACCCAGGCCACCACCAGCGCCGGTGACGACGACAACTTTGCCATCAAATCTCAATTCAGACATGATAAATATATGAAGTTACTAACGGGGAGAAAAAGAAGAAAAAAAAAAGATGGTTAGAAAAAAGGGAAAAGAGAAAGAAAGAGAAAGAAAAAAAGAAGAAATCAAAAACTTGGGGAAATCAAGTCAATTTTATATTTTGGGTAAAAAGTGATTAATTGTCAAATGTTTTGTTAAAAAGTTTAGAGATGGAAGCCGAGACCAAAAAAAAAAAAAAAAAAAAATTAAAAACCCTGGAGAAGCTTTGATGAAGAACTCTGGGGAAACTTGCACAAAAAGAACGAATTGAGTGATTGGTTTGGGTTCGGAGGAAACCTGGAGCGGACAGTTGGCGGAGTGGTTCCACATGGACCAGTCGTAGAGTTTAGTGCCCATTGAGCTGGGCTTTGGGGGGGGGGGATTATACTTGCGGCATGCGGTTGGGCAATCTCGGGGCCACTGCATCGGCCGACATCGCAACCGCCCCTTCCCCAGAAAAAAAGGTAACAGCGCTGAAACTTTAACTGCAGAGTTACCCGGCTGGCCACTGGAACTTGAACTGCCGAGGTAAAGTGAATTTTCATGTTCATTGGGCAGACCCAGGAACCCCACCATGGCCCAATTAAGAAGGCAGCGTTTTCAATCATCAACGTTTGCTGGCTGTCACGAGAACTTGCGTTTGACCAGAACCATTGGGCTTTTTGGACTTTAGGCCTAGGCTTAAGTGACCAAGAAATATTAAAAAAGGCTTGCTTGATAAACCGAGACCATTAGCAACAGCATAATAGGTTCCCAGTTTAATGTGAAAAAATGACGTCGGTAGTTCGAGTACCCCACGAAACATCGGCCCTGATAGCATGTCTGAAATTAACCCTCGAGCCGTTTCTGATCAGTAATTTGTTTTCTTTGTGGTGCACGATACTCGGCAAGATCTGGTTACAAATTAGCAGTATATCGTCTCTAGACAATCTCACAAGTCTCTTTATACTGCTTGCAGCCCTTGGCAATTTATAGCAAACATTAGCATTACCATGGCTAACCAATAGTCTCAGGAATATGCTAATGCTCTCGACAAACCCCCATTCATGTCTCAACCTTTCTTGTTTGGTCTTTGTTTCTAGTTCTATGGCTAGCGTGAGCAAACACCGTGCCCAAGAAATCAAGGAAATTCAAATCCAAATGTAGGCATAAAGTCCGCATCGTGCGGTTGAAGAAATCCCCGCCGGCGTCCAAAAGCAAATGGTTAACGGAGAAAGAATCGGCCAAACTCAATATCAAAGCGCCGGTTACTATCATTGTTAGTTATCGAGCTTGGCATCCCAGCAATACTGCTGATGAAGAGGAATCTGGCCCAGAGTTGAACCAGAAATAAATTCTCTTGAATCAAAAGAGTAAGAACTCCAATTTCTAGTGATTTTCTGAAAAGCAATGTTTTAGAGCACCAGTCCCACCACTTTCAAAAAAAAAAACGTGAGCATTGCATCCTACCTGTCATGTCAGATTACCAAGACAAACTGGGAATAAAGTTAAAGATTCAAATTCTGCAGCAATTGTTGGCCCAAAGCCAAATAACTAACACGCAGGCTGCACTTGTTTGCGCTGAGCTTGAAGATCGCATGACTCCATGAAAACATACTGCTGTAGTGATCAAAGTCCATTTGATGTAAATACAATAAACAGATATTCATTATTATTATTAGTGACCAAAGTGATGGATTCAACAGGGTCTCGGTTAAGATCAAGCATCTTGGCAACTTATTTTTTCTTTCGCATCTGATAAAGTAGACGTTAAGGCACTCTGTCCCAGTACCCGAGTTTTTGCGACATGTAATCTTTTTAATAGTAGAAGCTGTTCTGGTCAAAAGCTACAACACACTAATGATCATGATGATGGTAGAGAAGGTTCCGGATAGCCCGTTCAGCATGTGTGCCTGGCTTGAAAAGCAGATAACCGAGCTCAAATTGAGATTATCAAACACCCAGAGTTGCTTAAATTATTAGGGATTGCTCAGCCCAAGGGGATCATACTTTAAGGCCCGCCTGGTACTGGTAAGATTCTTCTGACACGGCCATGGCTCACCACACTGAGCTCACGTTTATCCGTGTGAGTGGCTCAAAATTAGTGCAATTTTTCATTGCCCAGGCAGTCGCATGGTGCGCGACCTATTGTAAATAGTCAAGGAGCACGCACCTAACATCATGTTTTTGAAAGAAATTGACTCGATCGGGTCTGTCCGTCAGTCTGGATACGGCACTTCTGAGGTACAACGCACATTTCTAGAGCTGCTCAACCAACCGGTTAGGTTCAAAGAGGGTGCCAAAGTCAAAATCGTTTTACCAACTAACCGGCCTGATGCACTTGACAATGCATTGCTACGAGAGCGCCAAAATCATGATACCCAAAAACCGTTTGAGCTTGCAACATCAAAGATTGTTTTAAAATTAGAAAACAAGAATGCTTCAAAAAAAATAATTTCTTCAGATAAAGTGATCATTTTAATTTTTCAAAACAAATAATATACTTGAATCTATGCAAGTTTAATTTTTTTATTTTTTGGCAATAATAAAGTGAAACCCTGCATTTTCAATCGGGGATTAACATATAGCCTCTGTTTGTCGGCCAAATGCTTAGATGCTATTTAATTCTTCCTCCAAACTTGAAATGATGGAATCATTTGTTTGTAGTGACATCAACATTAATTTCCTTACCAACAATGAAGCCAGTGTTTGTTTTTATTTTGTTAGAAGATGATTATTTACGCACATGGCATTAAATTCTTCTATCCAGATGTGATAATTTCTCAAAGTCATACATATATATAGTCCCTAAGCAAAAGTTTATCAAATTTCTCTAAATAACAAATTTTTATATTCAAATAGGAGCTGTATAATCTAACACAAAAAACCAGATATTTAATTATGTCATAGTTGGATGGCATCTAAATAATAATATATACTTTATTATAAATTAATAGCATGTATACCACTCCATAGCCTCTAAAACTGCATCAACATAGCTTTCCATATATCTTATCAAGGGATCAAAACAATTATCGTCTAAACTCTCCTATGTATCTTCAATCGCCTCATATAACTTCTTTTTCAATTGCTCTTTAGTACTCTTACAAAATTCAACGTCTGGATGGAGCATATAGATACACTTTTCAAGTTTAGCCTAGCCATGTTCAGCAGTGTTCAAGTCGGGGGAGTATGGGGACCATTCTTATCAGCCCATTTCCAATTATTCAAGCTGTATTAATAAGAGCATTATTGTGTATAAACACCATACCTATACCCCGTATAGCAGGTAGAGAATATTTAATAATTTTCAAATAGAAGCTTGTAGAATACCCTCCTTGGGTCGATCTCTTATCCCTGTTCATTCGGTAGATTCTCCTGTACAACCACCACCCCAGATTGCCGCCCAAATCATGAATGGTATTCCTTCATGTTTTGTATAGAAACCAATATACTTTTCTCCTCATTTTTTTTTTGTTTTGGCAGTTTCTTTTGTGCTTTCCAAGGCCATATCCAGATTTTTTTTTCAGCACATGAGCAACGGTACATACAGGAACAGGTTTAGCAAGTGATTTTAAATGTCCTGTTTTCATAAAGGGATTTCTCTTAATTTGAAAATAAATCCATTATTTATCAGTGTCAGAAGGGACCTCTGGTCATCCAGTGCGGAGAGAACTAGTCCTTGTAGTAGTGTTCTAATATTTCCCAATGACGGTATTTATTGTTGAACAAAGTGAACCCATTGCGCGTTGAATATCAGTCTTTTTCTGGTCTGTTGGGTATTGGCCAACTATAATTCCACGTTCGAATTGTTCTAATCCCTTTCTAGTAGTTTTATTAGAACTTTTATGCTGTAAAGTTGTACGAGTCGTGACGTAGGTGGTTATGAAGAAAGGGTAGGTTATTAGTTTACGCGTCACGCATAGCAATATTTTATAAACTTTTGCGGAGTGGCTGTAGATATATTTATAATTACATTTATATTTATAAACTCCAGTAATGTTGGTGGTTATTTGATTCAGTTTACAAAATTTGCAATGTTAGTCACTAAAATAAATATATCTCCTTTAAAAAATTTTGGTCAAAAAGCCAAACTTATTGTGCAAAACCAGTTGTGATGCAAGTAGCGTAAAAAAACAACTAGTTTATTTTTTATCTTGTTTTTTTTTTCTATGACTTGAGCTATTTAATTACATTTTTTTGACTATCCAATGGTATGTGATCGTTACGAAAAATAGCAACTATCTGTTGTATTCAGAGTTTTTTCACGGCACTGGTCATGGCAAGCAAGGGTAAAAACGCACACAGCCTTCTTTTCTGGAAAATAAACCATCGCTCAAAATAAATGGCTTGAATAGTATGTGCAAAAATCAAAATATTCAAATATTTACCACCAAGTTTTCTTTTTTTTTTACATTTTACATTTTAATATATTTCATTTTGATATATTTCGTTTTGATTTATTTCATTTTGAAACTGATGACACCCTTGATCTTATGCCCAGTTTTTATGAGTTATTAGTACTTTCCATGGGGTTTGCAAGCCAAGTTGGTCATAGCATTAGATATTAGTGCGTAAAAGTTAAATATTTCCCAGCAGATTCTTTCAAAAGTATTACAAGACTTGTGATTAGTTTTTGATTACATCATGACCTCTTGTGTTTGTTGGCTCTGCTTAACAAATTCTTATGAGTTTGTCTACGACTGACTTAGAAACAAGAATGATGTCACGTAAAAACCTTTTTTTTTTTTTTTCTCCTTTCAAATAATATTCTAATAACTGCCCTTTAATTTCCACAACCATAGGATCAAGATAGTGTAGAAATTCACCTGTACAAAAATAAAAATATAAAACTCATGGAATCATCACTGTTTGCATTTGTATTTTTTTTTTCTCTTTTTTTTTCCTACAAACAAGAAAACATCACTAACAATCATTGATCTCTTTTTCAGTTATTAAAAGTACGGCCTGAGACTTGGAGCTCATTGCACTGTTTGTGCATTCCTAATCTATTAGCCTACCGATAATTGGTTAAAGACCCGATTGTCTATTGGCAGAACAACCCTCGTTGCTGTTTCCCAAACAAACATCTATAAAAACATCACAGCAAAACTAGCATTCCAAGTCAACAATCTTACTTTGTCTGATATCATGTTTGAGTCTGACATGAAATGGTATTCTGCGAGCCTGAGCTGCACCACAAAAGTGGCAGAAACTCGAGTCCGCAGCACAAACATTGTGTACACTACCAAACACATCAGCCCTCGCACCCGTCGGCTCCGGCTGATTATCATGTCTCCCAAAGTATCATTAGGTTCCTTTCAACGTCGATACCTGTATCAGCTTATGGTCCAAAATTATGAATCACCCTTTGATGACGAAGATGATGACGAATGTGAAGAAACACTTGTAAATGAAGACTACAGCGTAAACGTGCAGATTGTAATCAGTAACCCAAATCGTTCGAGTAAGCGTAAGCTTTATGAGATTCTCAAGAGAGCGTCTCCACAATCGTTATTCACCACAAGTATCACTGGATTTAGTTACCTTTCTATCAAGACCATCAGCCCTTCATAAAAATAAAAATAAATAAATAATGAAAAAAGGATCAAAAGATTTTACCATTCCAAATGTTTGGTGTCCCAATTCACTTTTTTCGCGTTGCTGCTCAAGTTTTGTTTGGTCAGTCCTCGCGACGCGGCAGTTTTCTTTTTCGTACTCGCGCGAGTGCGGACACGCTTCTGAGAACGCAATAAATCAGTCCAAGAGTAGAACCCAATTTTATCGTTTGTATTGTCATCATCGGCGGCGTAGGGACTAGTTTGAGATATCACTGTATCCTCGTGGCCGTCGTCTGACTTGAGCACTGACTTTCCGGGTTTGAGCTCAGCGTGGCGAGGGTTGCAGCGTCGGCCTGGCGATTTCGGAGCGTCGTTGATTTCCATTGATATCAACCGCCTTGACCGGCGCGGTTGCAGCTCCGAGTCAATTTTGTTGGTTGCAGTCGCGGCCGTTGCCAGCTTCTCAGCAGTTGAGGGTTCTTGCACAGTCATGGATATTGTTTTGGTTCACAGTTTCTATCGGAGGTATCTATCATAAATACATAGCAGATGATTGTCGTTTATTTTCAAAATGATTGTAAAAATAGGAAATTTTTAGGGAAAAAAAAGATCAAACAAACGCGTTATCCAAAGATTTTTTTTTATTATTCAAACTTTTCTGATCCAAAAGATTTCGTGAAATTGCGTGGTTAGGGCTAAGCTTGGGACTTACTCGCCAGTAGAAAACTGGTGTGCATTTAGGACTTGAGAAAGCATAATGCATTCACTCAGCTGTTGAAACAAAATAAACAAAATGTTAAAAACCATTTTCAAGATACTTTTAAATTTTTAAACATTTGGGGAAGAATTACCAGACCCCTGTTCAAATATTTAAATCATTTGTTTGTTTGTTTATTTGTTTGTTTTGCTGCTGAAAAGGGAAATGTGAATGTATCATTTAAAAATGAGATTTGAGTTGAAATATTGAGTAGCATCTTTCTCTATAAAGTCTTTCAAGAATTGATTAACCTTTGGAGTAAATACAATTATTTTTATCTCCAAGATGGAGCATAGGTCAACAATCTGTAAAAGAGACTCCCTATAGCTCAATACAGGTGGAGATATCAGTTATTTTAGGCCTTTCAGATGTTGAAAAAAAAAAGCCACGATTGAACCTTAGCGAAATGAGTGGCTGGACGAAACGCCAACTTATCTTTTTGGATGGGTTTTGTTTTTGATATTCTTGCTACAAATTATAAACGGTTGTCTTGGCGACTCTAAAGTATAGAGGGCTTAGTGTTGAAGATCACTTACTTTGTTGAAAGGATTTAAGTTGAACGAAAAAATATCAACGTTACGGCTGTATCTTGGCTACACAAGTTGATTCACAAAGACATTTGATAAAAAAATATTAGTACAGAAGCGAAATAATCAGTGTCTCAGATTTCGTCTGTATGTAAAGATCGTTGGCCGTTTTAGTTAAAAAACAGAAATGTCTCTTTGTTTATGTCTATTTAGCCTTTGGCGAAGTGCTATTCAAAAAGCCAAAGTCTCTTGGTTTAAAGTTGCTTTAACAATGCCATACTAAAACCATTTTTGAGTATTAATAATTTCTTATAGATTTAGCTTTTTTTTTTTGGTGGTGGTTTAATCTCTATACTCACTGCTGCTACAACTTCTACAAGTTGATTGGGATGTATTGAGAGTCATATGTAGCGCATAAGGGTTATTGGTTATCAGCAGTTGTAACTTACCAGTTTTGTAAGCAAAGCATTACTGTACATTTTCTATGGCTAGAAAAAAAAAACTATACTAATTGTTTGATTGTTTAGTACTTTTCAGATGGCATGTCTAAAATCTTGGTAGCTTGGGTTAATTGAGTTATCTTTTCGATCAATATTGCCGCTAGACATGTCCTGGATATCAATTTCTAGACTGCGTTAACGCTAAAATCAGTCAGTTGGGATTTGACGCCTTGATGCTATTTTTCATCCCAAAAGTAATACTCTGGTGATGAAAGAACGCCAGTTGTTAAATAGCCTTAGTGAACAAGCTTTTTCGATAAATGTCTACCTTTTGACATGCGGACTGAAAATGGGTAATTTTTTGTTAAGTCAGGAAATCTTATGATCAACACTACGTCTGTCTCACTGAATATTATCAACCCAATTTTTCAATTGTCAAATGATACTCCCGTTATACTTAGTCCGAGAAAGCCATACAAAAAGATGCGATTGTTTACTCCATATATATTTTTGCATTTTGATCTACCTCAACTATGCTAAGCCACAAAGGTAATCAGCATGCAAAATTAGCAGTAACAATAAGCTTGTATCAAAATAATACAGGCAGCTAAGTTGTTTTGTTTTTTGTGTATCCAAACAAAATATAGCAAAGAACCATGGTAGCATCTTAAAGGAGAAACGAATTTTAATTCAATAGAGGCTTATATATTGGGGTAAATTGTTAATAGAGAGCGATTGTAGGAGCATTTAAGCTTGGGTTGGCCAGGCAAGTGTTCAATTATAGCCACTTTCTTTCCCGTCATGGTATTGAGTAAATTTATGGCCTATTTAGAATCTGTTAGACCCTATGCAGATCCAAGTGTTAATTGACTTGCTATGTAAATATATTGTGATAAAACAGTTTTATTAATCAAGCTGCTTAACTTGTTGACTATTACTTTTCAGCACAATGTTTAAAGAGAATAGTGCTAAAATGTTGATCATGTTTTTTTGCTGCTATACTTTTTAAAACATTCCTTGCTCAATGGGTCATGTTTTGAGCATGATGTTTTATTGTTGATAAAAGCTTTAAATATTGGAGTAAATACTATCTTGTGAAGTTAAAAGCAAACTATGTCTATCTGACAACTTGTTAGATGCAATTATTATCAAGATTATTCTGGCTAGATTTAGTATGTAAGCTGGTATTTTTGATATTCTGGAGAGGACCTTCTATCCGTAAATCTTTCCTTTTCAATTCTTAAACCTCTTGTTCCCAAAAATCAAGAATTAAATTGGTAGTGTAGCCTTGTGTGTGTGTAACATCGCTAGCGGATTATAGATGACCAACTAATCATAGATATTTATTATAACGCAAGGGTGACACGCTGATCTAAAAGCTGGAATGCTACGCATGAGAAGCCAGATCAAGGTCATGAATCAATGCTAATACAATGCGACACAATCTTTGAAACCTTTCAGGCAAAAACAGCCAAGCTATAGAAGCCCGATGTGATAATATTAGTACTATCGCATCCACAATGTCATCACTCACACGGCTACTGTGCACAGCCCAGTCACTGATCATCAACAATAAAATACTATTAATGGTATAAATATAATAATAATATTATTATTTTGAGAGACCCATGTGTCGAGTAAAGTTAAGGTCATGAAACCCTTTGAAAATAATATATCACCAAAGATGCAAAGAGTTAGACCTGCTGTAGAGCTATCTTATACCTCAGCTTCCCAAAATAGAATAAATGAAAAAGAGATTTTATAAGATATTATTTGCTGGTATAATTGACCGAAAGCACTGCCATTTTCTATTTTAATTCTGTCTGAAAATGATAAGAATAAAATAATAAAATAAAATAATAAAATAAAATAAAAAATAAAAAATAAAAAATAAAAAATAAAAATAAAAATAAAACGCGGTCCACTTGTGAGATTTCAGGTGAGTAAATGGTATACAGCTGAGCCAGTACCAGTCTTAAGTACGCTGAACAAAGTCTATATTGCACCTGCCCATAGCCAGCTATGCGACCACTACTTGAGTGCAAGCGTTTGACTAGCCATATTAGGGTACACCGCCACCTGTCTAACAGTGTCTTATAGCTCCATAGCGTATAGGTTCACTTGATTGAGTGACTCAAGGTGCCCAAAGAAAACTACAGCGAGTCGGGTACCCGAATGCACCTCGTGAATTTGAGTTTCTTAGTCTCGCCGTGCCCGCCACTCCATTAAGCTTAACTGTCACAGGCATCGGTTTTGCCCTGCACCGCTATCCACAAGCCTTACCCTATGGCCTAACACCAATATACCAGAACCCAGATACCAATTGGGCTTAGCTTGCAAAAAAATTATTTTGCCGTCACGCCTGAAATTCAACTCAGTGCCAATTTACATTTTGTTCTACACCTTGCGATGCCATTATCTACATTGTAGAACTTACCATGTCCTTGCAGAATTCCATGTCCCTTCTGATTGTATCCACATAATTAAACAATTAAATAAGCTCAAAAAAGAGTCAGCGTACAAATACCTGGCAGTGTTTGATTTACTGATGATTGTAAGCTTTTGCCTAAAAAAATCGGAATTTTGCGTTGGAATAGTTTCAAAGTCAAGCGTTGAGCCCAGAAATGGTAAGTCCTATGTCGCTGTAGCATCCTACAAAAGAAAAATGGTAATATTAGCTGCTCAATTCTAGATCTACAGGATGCAAAGGATATTCTTTGAGGGCGTGCTGGTTTCAGTTAGTCACACTCGCAATAATGATTCCGCTCGTTCATATATCTTATTTGGAAACACTTTCCCAGAATGTCATAGCCTGTGTGAAACTGAAGGCCAAGCAACATGCAAAGTGTCTTTCCGGTTTTGCAAAGCTTCGTGAGATTTGTTATAGCAATCACACTTTGGCTGCTTCTATGTTGGGCGCTTGCTCCAATATTTGATTTCTTCCATTCGTATGTTCACCGTTAGGATTTCAGCATCACGCTGCATTGCCTTAATAGATGCAGACCTGGGCGCTCCTAAAACCTTGCGTAAAGCAGTGCTCTTAATGGACCAAACCAGGCTAGTGTATACAAACACTGGTCGCACATACGAAACGTAAAGCTGCCTTATAGTCTTGCAAGAGATACCCTTGGATACTACACCGAGATTTCCAATAATTTCCATGACTCCCTTAACTAGAAGTAACATTTGTTGCATGGTCTTGGAAGTTGAGCCCAGAGTCAAGAGTCACTCCCAGCAACTTCAAACTCTTCTGATCTTATTGTTTGCCTAAGCCGGCAGCTGGTAGCGTAAACCTTCCTGGAATTTGTTTTTTTTCTCAGCCTTCTACGTTTGGATTTGTGCACACGCAAAAAATCCTAGCTTATCGCCATAACCAAACTCGAAGTGGCGCCCTTAGGCCCATTTATGGCAGCAGCTAGGGGATAACATAATAAATAAAAAAAAAGCCGATCGCGATAGCATTGCTTACACAACTTCGCTCATTTAGTAAAAGTGAACTATAATGCAAAAAATTATGATTCGACCCAGGATCGAACTGGGGACGTTCTGCGTGTTAAGCAGATGCCATGACCAACTAGACCATCGAACCAATATTTTATTTAAAATTATTTTGACTACATTATCAGGTAGAGATATAGATATTTAAAACTTGTAAATATGAAAAAAAATTCTTCAAATAACTATTTTGTTATTTCGTTAGTGAAATTGAATTAAATATTGTTACCACAGACGTCTTGAGACAAGACAAAAGTGTGGATTCTGATGTTCCGCAAAGATCACCAGTATCGCGGTTGCTTAGTCAGCTTTGTACAGGCCATAGCATTCTGGGAAAATATTCTCAAATAAGCTATATCAACGAGCAAAACCATTATTGCGAGTGTGGTCAGCTTAAAACAGCTGAGCACGTTCTCAAGAAATATTCTAGAGCAGCTTGTTAAGGTTTTAATAAGTGCCAATTTCTGGTATTGAGCTACCAGGGTGTTATTTATCTCAGATTTCCCTCAACAAATGGAATTTTCCATGGAAAATTCGACGCCATCGAATGCATAAGCGTATTTTACACGCTCTGATACTGCTACCTTGCCAGTATCATAGAGACAAGTGGTTTGAATTTCATGTCTTCTTAGTATCTTATTTAGTTTGTATTTATTTGATATAAGGACAGTTAATTGGCCATCTATCTGACCGTCTGTCTATCCACCTATGTCCAGCGTGGTCAAGAATTTTACCTTCAGAATAGGGTCCAATCGATGTAAGGGCAACAAACTAAATTTACATCTATCTAGGCTCCAATCTATTAAATCTAGTTGCATGTGACAACTTTGCGAATCCCCTGGTTCCAGCCGGAACAATACAAGGCCACCCTTCCAAATAAGGTGTTAAAAAAAAGCCCTCGTTTACTTGGGGCAAATAAATCATGCGACTGGTGGACAGCTCTTGTAAACTGGTGATGTTGTGCTCTAATAAGCCGCTCAGATACGATCATACTGCGTGTATTGGATATAGAATTCAATAGCATGTAAGCTCTTTTATTATTGATTCTTCTACTCGAAGTTTGAATTCTTCATAATTCTCTTTTATAGCCATTAGTCTCTTCATTAACTGCTGTTAGTGTTTCTTTTTGTAATGCCTTTTTGTGTCATAACGCGCGCTGACATCGCTACCTTGACAGTCTCACAGAGACAAATACCTTGGAAATCACATGCCTTCTTTGTATGTCAATTTTTTATATAAGTCATTTGTAACCATTTGATGTAAAGACAATAAACAGATATTTACTAATAAAAAAATGCCTTTTTGTGTTCAGTTCCAGTAGCTGGAAATGTCCTATAGAAATTTTGGAGAGTTTTTAGGCACGCGTGCTTTGCTTGCGATGGTTTCTGCACCGGGAAAGATGATAAACTCTCCATGCTAGACTGAACCAGTTTTTTTTCTAGTTCAGCTTTGATTGGCTTAGTCGATTCCACGACTCGGTCAATTGTCATTCGAGTGATTGGCGTGGGGCATGGGGTAAATCAACTTTGACAAATTTCACGGGCTTAGTGCACCTTGGTGTTGGCGTTCCAATGCTCATGATATAGTCAGTTTACGATTTGATTGATGCTGCCAATTTCCCGTCAAGTTTTTTAGTCAAACACTAATGCTTCTCTCTTATGCATCAACCGAAGATATTTGATTTGAGGCTTAGGCATCTACCCGATGCTCTCGTCTTGATAACCATGAGTGTTGATGTTCTTAGGATTTTGGTTGGCGCCCACGTCCTCGATTTTTAAGTTTTTGGGTTCAGCCTTTGCTGCTGGTGTCAATTTTGACCCAAGCGTTTAGTAATGGCATCACTCGCTCCAGCTAAGGCTACGAACAAATGACTTCTATGATCTCCAATAATTTTTAGACCAGGTGGAGAGTTACTTTTTTAGCATTATCAGCAAGATTGCTACGAACTCACCACTACAGATGACAAGAGAATCACCTACCTCGTGAAGTCATAAACGCATTAACACCCGGAGGATAGCGAACATAGCCTGATAAGCCTAGTTAGCCCCAAGTCTTAGTATGGTTTTATACTTAACTACTATTCCTGTACAATTTAAAAGAAAAAAGTATCCTTTTCAAATTAAATTAAACTGGCTGTGGCCTAGAAATTTTGGGCGACCAGTAAACTCTTCATGAAGCCATTAGCACAGTTTTGGCCGGAAAACTGGAAACGCTATTTTGAACCATTCCCTTTTAATACAATTGATCCAAAGCGCTCTTACAAAAAAGACGTGACCGTTTCTGTCTCTTTGAGAAAATGAGGGCACAAGACGTACCAGCCAAAACACACCCCAAGTATACTCACAAAGATTCGGCCGAGGGCATAAAGCGTAAACCCCAATATTTCTCAACATGGTGTTTAACCACCAGTAACCCCAGCCAAAAAGGAAAAGAGAATTGACCTGCTTACAACGTTTGGCATGTATTTTGTGAATACTGTAAACAGGGCATCAGGGCTTGTGTTTATTCAGACTTTTGCTGTGTGGTAGTACTAAATAATAATTTCTTTCCAGGACTTCATCTATTGAAGTAGAAGAATAAAAGCTTCTTTGCCAATCTATCAAAATAATATCCATCACGAGTGTTTTTTTTGTTTTTTTTAGTTGAACAGATTAAGTCAGCGATGGCATAGTCATGCAGGTCCAGAACTTGTAGTTGTGATGACTTGATGACTGAATGCCGATAAATAGCAACATTATTGCAGACGAATACGGATTCAAGTCAGGCCATTCGAGACAAGCGAGTTTCAGGAATAACTAAGCACCTGTCAAATTGTTGACTTTTTTTGGTTTGTTTGTTTTTTTCCTGGCACGAGGGGGCTGCTAGTCAACAGATACTCCAATACACTCAACACTCTTGGTGATGTGATTAGTTCTCGTCATTTTGGAAGATGGAAAAAAATAGCATTTTTACCAAGCAAAAAAAAAAGGTTAAAATAGAGAAAGAAAGAAATAGTACTATCATTACCAAGTATAAATATTTAAACCGCACACATGCCCAGGCTGTGTTCATACCCAAAAAAAAAAAAGTTTTGATTAGCAAATAATTAAACAAAGTTAACCAATCTTTTTTTTTTGGCTCACATTGAAAGCATTAAGACCGCAAAACTCTGGGATTGATTGTCATCAGGCATATGGAGGGTTCCGGCAAGGACAAATAGAATAGACCTCTTGACCTCTTTGCGCATTTTTGGTGCACATGGCTAAGCCTGCGAGAAATTTAGAAAAAAAATTACATATGTTCAAAATACTAAAGCCCGCGGTATCCAATAATAAAAATAAAAAATAAATAAATTTGGCGTTGCTGTAACAATGGTACCTGTGGTTTACCTGAAACTTAAATGTTTCTCTTGTGTACAAAGTTGCATACAAAGTTCTATACACATTGTGCTGGTAAGCTGACTGCAGGAGATTACGGTTTGTGTAGTAAAATATAGCCACGTACGTATACGCCATACACAGTCATGTTCGTGTTCATGATGACCCTGCTTGGCTTGGCTGTGCAAATGGTAGTAGATCCTTTCATACATTGCCAGGGGCAGACTTGTACTGGCAGGTGGAAGAAACCGTGATATTGCCAGGCGTTAAATGAGCGCCAAAAACTAAAAAACAACACATACCTGTTTTTTTTTTTTGGTTTTTTTTTTGCTTCAGCCCAATTCAAAGAATAGGAACAGCTCATTGGGAGCCAACCAACCTGTCAAATATACTATAGAGATCATTGCGATGGAGGAGGTTTCTTTTTTTTGGGGAAAAAAAAAAAAGTTGGGCCAGGAGGGCTTGGAATAAACGCAGGCCCTAGAATGGGACCTGCATCAACAAAAGGGTGTTGGTGCCTGGCGCATGACCAAAATTCCCGTTGCCCAGCTGCGGCCCCAAAAACTACTGGTTGCTCACGTAGACCTTATATCAAAATCACATTGCTTTGTTAATACTCCATCTGCTTGAAGTCAAAAAGTAGAGCATGACCCAGGCTCTATCTACAGGACCATAGTTGGCACAATATTGAGAAATCTGGGCGCAGCAGCGTCAGCGCGGACTGGTTTATCGTAAACCATGACAGTGACTGCATTATTTTTTTCACTAGTATTCCTCCATGTATGTAACATGGCAGCTGTGTGGTATAAAAGCGAATGTTGTAGGTATATATTTTTCAGCAGATGCGTCAGGCCGCTACAGCGTGATTTGGCGACACTCAAGCGGACATGGTGATTGCACATTTGTTGCCGTCAATGTCTCATGCCTGCCCCGAGAGTAACCCAGTTTGGTCAATGACTGTTAGTCAAGCATGATTTTCAGGAGCCGTGCTGCACGTTTTATTTTTTTATTTTTTTCTGTTGCTGCTCGTGCCAGCTATTAGGTCGGTGCGATTCTAGATGTTTAACGATAATAAAACACGGGTGTATTATTACTATTATTATTACTATTATTATTTATTCTATTGAGCTTGAAAATTGAATACCGAAAAGACCTAGGCTCAAATCATGCCAAAGTAGCCAAGGCGATACTGCGCAATGTTGCTCGCCTGGAAAAAATATTTCCAAAATGCCAGTGTTCATGACAAGGAATGGCTAAGATGAGCTAGCGGCTCTTAAAAAAAAAAAACTCAAACGGGTAAGTGTAAGCTAAATAGCTCTGAAAAGCCTGATAGTGGTTTGGCGATTCGGCCCATTTGGTGATTCAAGCGTAAACCACGCAAAAGATAGAATCCAGTGTATCTGGCACCACCTGCCCTCCCCAACAAGAGCGCAGGCGCTAAGCCAAAGCCATGATAGTTTCTGGTATATGCGAGAGTTATTACTACGGAACTCCCGGCAAGGCCACGATGCAGCTGAATACCTTACCTTACACTTGGTAATGGATCCTGTTGCGATGATCTTGGTCCTTGTTGTGCTCGGTTATCTGGCCGACGGTTGTGAACGGGGTTATCCACTTGTTTCTGGAATGGCAACTAACCTGGCCAATTCAACGCTATAAGCCCAGGCAGCTTTGGTAGAGTAGACTAGAAGTATTTCTTTAAAAAAAATCCTCTGTCAAACCCCACCCGGTAGAATCATATGTTGAAAACCGAATGTCCAATATTTTGGCGGCATCGCCCATCTATACTTGGTCGTAAAGATCTTGTGGTATTGCTTACGACCACTGTTTATGCTAGCGTCTACTACTGCGGTAAAAACAAACCTGGTATTATCACCAGTTTGGGACCCGGCCATCAAATTTCTTGAGGGATCACCAACCACGATGGATTGTTTTCATCCAGAGTTTTAATAGCATTAAATTGTCGCTTGGTGTATTAAGGCAGAGAAATTAAGGTTTTTTTTTTTTTTTTTTTTTTTTTTTGTTTTTTTTTTGTTTTTTTTTGTTTTTTTCCAGGCAGCACACTATAGACAACGCTTACAAACGAATGGAAAAAAAAAAATCCTTTTCTAGACGCCGCCTTATCCCCCAGGAAACCCCAGGATTGGCTCAAACCAAGCAATGACATTGCGTTTAATTGTAATGGATTGAATTGTGGTGGTTGCCCGGGTCATTTTTTACGAAGCCTGTGTACGAATCCGACCCAAAAAAGGGTTCTAGCATAAGAGCCATAAATCTTTTTTTTTTTTTTTTCCCTTTGCCATGGGTGTTATGATTTCTGGCCGTATTTTATTTTACTCTTTGGCACGCATTCCAGACACGACCGATTTGGTCGTGAGCAGTAATACTTTACATGCGAGCCAACGCTGCTAAGCTTGCCCAAAACCAGAAAGAAAAAATGCACGCACTCAGCCCCTACAGACTGAGTCATCAATTATCTAAACACAATTTTGAAAAAGAAAAAAATTTTAATTGTTCCGAAACTTTGTATCTCATAAGATATAAAAAATTAGTAACATTTTTATATAAAACTCTAAAATACAAAAATAATTAAAATAAATAAAACAAATTAATTTTAAAACGGAGGCGATGAATATCAAAATCTTTTTATCATCAAAAGAAGGTGGTGAGGGTGTGAATTAACATGGGTTTTCGAAAAGGTGCGTTAAATATTAAAAAATGACTCGTTGACTGTATAAATTGGGATGTTGTTTTTCTCTAGGTAGATGCGATTAATGAAATATTACATTAAAGGCGCTTAGAGGATAAGAGCAACACCACCAGCAACGGCAGCACCAAAAAGACCAGCGTTGACAATGTGGTTGGCAGAGTTGGCGGTCTCAGCACCAGTGGGGGCAGCGGTAGTGGTACCGTTGGTGCCGTTGGTCTTGTTCTGGGCAAGGGCAGTGGCGGCGAAAGCGGCGAGGATGATGGTCTGGAACTGCATTGTAATAGTTGTTTTAAAGGAGATTAGAAAGATGAGTTTCTGTAAAGACTTGAAGATGATTCAGTAGTGAGGAAGGAGAAGAAGGAAAGATGAGATTCTGGGAAAAAAACCATTTATTTATACTTTTTCAAGATGGATGGACTTGATGTAGTCAAATTATCATTTAATATGAGAATGACAAAAAAAAAAAAATAATAGAGATAAAAAATAAAATAAATTGGAAAAAGAAATGTTGGGGTTGCACCTACAAAAGATACAAAAGATACAAAAAGAACAAAAGAGAAAAAAAAAAGTAAAAAAAAAAAAGAAAAGAAATTTGAGGTTGAGACTAAACTCGCCACTAATGTTATGACAGGTGCCATAGTCTAATAGTCACAAAATAAGAGAGAGAGAGAGAGAGAGAGAGATAACCTTCTAAAGAGAGATGTTTTTGTTCAATTTTTAAAAATAGCCATAATTGCTTTTCTTTTTGTTCTCTTTTATGAGACAAGTGTTTGTGTGAAATATTTTTGTTCATCAAAGCTAATCCCAAATTGGGCGGTGTTCCACAACTTTTTGGGTGATTAGGAAAAGAAAAAAAAAAAAAAAAGAAAAGCCCACATGGTCCCGTTTTCGTCTCTTTTTTTATTTTTCTCGCCAATTTACTGGGCCATTTGTGTTTTTACGGATTGTGTGTCACTATCAATTTTAGCGGCAGTTTGGCCGCGTAAGCCTATTGCGTCTGCCTCTTTACCCTCTCGAAGGGGTCTTGGCTGCAGCGATAACAGCATTTGTAACCCTGTTTCACACCAAAAGGCTAATTTGAAACAGAGGTAGGACCAGGCGAAATAGAAGTACGAATAAATATTAATGAACTGAAATTTTTTTCCAGTCCGTTTAATTAGGCAAAACGTGTGGCCATACTAGATTAAATGCAGTTTGTATCTAACAAGGACCAGCAACAATGCAGCCAATAACCTGATAGCAGAAGATACAGATGTTTGGGTCTTAAATTGACTGCCTCGGAGAACCCTTATTAAAGAAGAAAAAAAAAATTTAAAAAAAAATTTAAAATTGGCTTTTATCGGAGGCCAAACTTGGAGGTATACATTGTGTAAACCCTTAAGGGGGCAGCCAGCTTGGAGATACTACTGATGGTGAGTTGTATGCCGGGACGTACGCGTGTGCATAGCAATACTTTTTTTGGATTGGACACTAGAACTTTTTACCCGCTGCACGACTTGAAATGGGTTGTTGTTGTTGAATTCGGGGGGGTCTTTGGATAATGTCTAGGATAATGGTGAAATTTTGTTTTGATGGCTAATCACGCAAAAAAAAAATTTTTTTAAAACATCCTTTTAAGGTTTGCTGCTTGCTCTCCTTTTTTTTCCTTTTGGGAAATCTCCTGTGCAATTCTGGCATGTCCTTTATTATCAGTTTGGCATCACGGTGACTAACGGACTCATTGTTTTTCCATTTTTTCTCTGTTGACGCTTCGTGCTGTTGCTTTCATCCTGGAAATTGAATCAAAAACATGTCTATCAATATTGTAATTCAATGATCCAAATGAGACCAAATCAATCCCTTATTTTTTTGGGGGGCAATTTTTTTTTCTACCCTTCAACGATTCCCATTGACTAAAGTCCTTTAGATGTTAATGCCAAGGTTGGTGGGGCGCAACGTCTTTGCCCTGGCCGCGAGACTTTTCAAATGTTGTCAAATCTGTGGGCCCTACCCCGATCGCAGGTCTAGCATGAATTATATAACGAGTGCCTAGGCCTCGTGGATTTTTCGGTGAATTCTCCCCCCTTTTCCTCTTTCACGCACCCAGTTCGTTGGTTAACGGCGGCCTGATAGTATAAAAAAACACCATCGCTCATGGCGGCATATAGATATGCAAGAAAATCCCACCACCGAGTAATTTAAATTGACCAGCTCTGGGCTCCCCTACAACCTAGGTCTCAGCCGTATTACTCTAATCTTTGAGTGTGCATTGTTGATTTTGCCAATGGAATATGTTAGATACTCTTCAATGGTTGGAGGACGTTGACTCGGCTTTTAACATACCGGCGGTGTCTACAAGGCTATGCTTACAGCTCTAAAAGAATTGGCGGACCCCGAAACATATCTGATAATGCAGGCACGAAAGCTTATGGCGTCTGGTAAATTTCAAATAAATTAGTTGACCATTGATTGTCCCCCCTATTCACCGTCAAAGTTGAGTGAGGAGATAAAATGGTTGTCGCCATTAATCCTGTAGACCCAGTCGGCCTTAGTGGCTTGCTCCTTTTTTTTACAATTCACCTTAACCCCATGAGGGGAAGGAAGCCGTATACCCGTGTCTGGCCGGCTTCTTCTCTTGGTGAAATAAAATTCGCTAATGCAAGGATGTTTTTTTGTTGTTGTTTTTTCAGTGTTGGTAACAACCAAAGAGTATACATCCCCCAATTTGCCGCTACCACCAAAGTTTTGACAGGTTTTGAATCGCTAGGACCCAGTAAAGCAAACCAGTTTTTTGTTTTTGTAGAGACTATATTTATTCGTAGCCTGGGGAATCATTCTAGGGGCTTACAAGTTGTTTTGCACCAAATCTGATTATAGAGGGTCCTGGCCGTTATCCGGATCTGAAAGCATGTACAAAAGAACAAACTACAAAATTATGCAGCATGGCCAGATTAAAGGACAAGAATAAAGGGGAACACCCCCGACTAACGGAATATACGTTGTCTGCTTGCTCGAAGAATGGAAGAAGCTAGGCTTGGCTTAAACGATCGTGATTCTTTTTGTACACCCAAATGCCCCACATAGGTCTTTATCTGCCGCCCATTACAAGTTTCTTGGTGGTTTAGCTGCGTGAAATCCCTAGGATCGATAACTTCAAGTGCTGAGGAACCCCTTTCTACCAATATTTCCAGCACCTACTACGTTTATATCATTAAACGGACTGAGTGTGAAATTTGGTTTCAATAAAGTTAGTCACTGACAAGCTCGGAAGTTAGACATGATAATACTAGACTACTGAAATTAGTAGGAACTACACATTGGGCCAATATTCGGACTTGCAACCTAATCGTTCATAATACTAGGGGTAAAAAACTGAAGTAAAAAGAATTCGATGGCTAATGTCTTCTATCATGATTGAGCTAGATGTTTCTCTGTAGGTGGGTTTTTTGATTCCTATTACATACTTTGCGTGTGAATGCTCTGATTGTAAATTTTGGGGTCAAGTAGTCGTAATAAACATCAGGGCCAAAACTCTTCCCACTCAACTAATGCAAGTGTTGCAATGCCTTGAACCCGTCAAGCAAAAAAACAAGAGCCCAACTAGGAGTTTATATCGTTAACAGCTTTGTACTTAGAACCTGTTTACCCAATTTCTTGTTTTAAAAAAACACATTGGTAACAGTAGCAGGTCTACGTAACTCTACATGGAATTTCTACTGTTTTATAAGTATACGCGTGTAAGGGTAATCCGCAGTTTTGTTTCGTTTTGTTCCCACAGCTGCCTTTGCTTCTATACAATGTTAGGTGTCTCTGCTACTAAGCATGGGGTAGTTTAGACATTGCTGGCTCCCTAGCTGCAACAGACTTGCCCTCCTGTCACTTATAGGTAATTCTGTCGGGCATCAAACACGGCATGACTGCTCTGCTGCTATTGCAGGTTTAGGGAAGTAGGTCTGGGGTCAAACCTATAACAGCTCCTGTTGACTGTGTGGATCAAACCATAACATGCTGTTGGTAATAATAATAGATAAAAAAAAAGGCCGAACAATATGTGGCTGCCAGCCTTGGCATTATTCTTTTTTACAACACAGTCTCTGATTGTCGAGAAACCCAAGCTTGCATGCTTTTTTGTAGACATAGTGTGCGTGTTTGTCTCAGCTCCAAAAGTACAAATCTGGTTGATTTTGTCTGGTACTAAACATCTCAGCAGGATGTTTATACTAATATTACTGTATAACCTCATGCTATTGTTGCTTCAATAAAATTCAATCATGTAAATTTCTAAGAAATGTAATTTTTCCTACCCATAGATGATCTTGTAGTAACTATGGAAGGCCGCCTGTGGAGCAAATGGTACGAAACATTGCTCTCTAGTTTCTGTTCCAGGTATCAGCATATGGATAAAAATAGATGTTGGCAATTACTGTTGTTGTTTTTTTTGCTAAGGTCAGACACGCAGATCTGTGGACGATATTTTCAGTGTCCTTATCAGAAGATGGTTGTAGCTAGATCTACCATTGTTGAAAATTTAGTATGGGAAATAGACTACTTCTCCCTGGTTCTTGCAAAAAAAATATTATCCAGAAAGTGCTGAAGTTGGATAGAAGATAGTCACTGTGTCTTGCATGCCTAGCAATCTCGCTAACTACATTCTGTTTGCGGACTTGACAGCAGCCAAGGCCGGTTTTGGTTTAAAAAAATTGTTCAAACAAGCTTCATTGGTAAATATTGATAACGGAATGAGCTTGTTACAATGAGCATTCCTTGTTATCATAGTTTGCGATCCGCAACTGGATTCTAACTGTAAATGATTGACCATCTAGCCAAACCCAGTTAATAACATATTAAACGAATGTCAACTCTGGATCAAACTTATGTCTGATTGTCGCGGCTCCACATGTCATCTGAAGTATGCGAGAGCCTTTGACTTTGTCTCTCAAGTTTGATTTGTGATTGATTTTCAAGCTGATCCTTTCCCAGCATGGTACTGACCATTCACTTGCAAAGTACGTGCGGCAGCTGCAACAAATAACAAAAAAAGGACTTCCTCCTTCGTGTTGCATTATCAGCCAGGGGCAACAATTCAAAGTTTTGAATTCTGTATCAGTCATTAAAAGTGCATGTCAATTTTTGTTTGGAAATAATAATAAAAAGAATCCTAATGGAGAGATATTAAGGCAGAGTTTGATCTGGTCTACGGCCCACGGGCCTAGCTCTTGCATTCCAATCATCCAATAGTTCTGGTGCCTTGCCTTGCTTGCGTATTGAGTTTCCAAGTTCAAAAAAAAAAATCAAAAGACTCCTGGAATTCCAGGCAGGTAACACTGTTTGTTTCTACAAATGGTCTCATTTCTTAGCCGGTGACCACATCCTTTTACATTTTTGGATGAAAGCGTATGTATGTACCTTACCAATTTTGTATGTAAAATATTTTGTTACTTGAAGATTAAAAAGCGAGGCAGTTGTTTACCCCTGAAATTTTACAAAAAAAAAAAAAAAAACCTACGCACAACACCTGGGTCAAATACTGGATATTATCTTTGCTTTGAATACGCCAGAATCCAGACTTATGGCGGCTAGTTTGTTTTGTTTTTTTAACTCGGAAACTCAGTACGCAAGCAAGGCAAGGCATTAACATGTACACTGCATTTTGGAACCAACGACTACTGTTGCGGGGGGGATCTGTGCCTGTAGATATTTATTGATTTAGTAAACAAAAAATAAAAAAAAAATGAAAATTACTAAAGTTGCAGGCCGGTCATCTACATCTGTCACACATTGCGGCTTCCTGTTTATCTGAACCTGGCTGATATTTTGCTCAATCCAGACGACAGAATACAGAGGTTTTTCCGTTTGTAAGTTGCTACTTAGTAGATAGATAATCAGTTTATTGTTCTTACGTCAAGCAGTTACAAACAATATTATAAAACAAAAGGACATACAGACACGAATTACAAAACATTTGTCTCTATGATACTGGAAAGGTAGCGGCGTCAGCGTATATTATAAGTTCATACGTCCGACTACTACGTAATATGGCCTATACAATTAAACAGGTACGCGTCAAATTAATGAGCACTTTAACTTTGTCCGAGCATAATTCAAGTCCTAAATTTCACTTGCTAAATGATAACAATAAGTCATCCTGTTTTTTTTTTTTTTTTTTTTTTTTTTTTTTTTTTTTTTTTTTTAATTGACAATCGAATTGATCGATCATTCTCTTATAATCAGGAATCAAAGAAACTGGCCTAGTTAGAAAAATAACGATCCTGATACTCGCTAGCGGTTTGTCCAAATCTAGGCTACTACCGTTAATTTCGGGCTTGGAAACGCTTGTCTAGTAAATGCCCGTACCACAAAAAAAGTAGTATAAATAAGACTTAAATATTGTCGTTCTCTACTTCTCTTTGTTTTTTTTTGGTTTTTTTTTTTGCCAAAATCTTCATTTTTGGAGACCTCAAAAGCTAAGAATAGCAACCACCAGTACTCATCGAGCAGTTTTGGAGATGCCATGAGTGAATAAACATTACAACAAGGGGTGTATTTAAAATTGGTATATCCAATAACTCTCGTCCTGTCTTTGTCCCAGGACTATCATTGCCAGGGGCATCAAGCGGCAAACGGCTTCTCATTCTGGACAGATGTCGAAAGATCGGGTTGTTTATTTCTTAAATATAGGTTATGGATTAGTTTTAAATATTTTAATAGCAAATTTATTTTTTTGAATGTAAACTAAAATGCTGATAATTTGTATTTTTATTTTATTAAAAATTTAAAAGTTGACAATATTAAGACAATAAACAGAAGTTCTATCACGTTGGAGATATCTCTGCAATGGCTTTAGAAGCTTTAGAGTAACTTCGTAATTGACAGTGACAAGTTCTTGTTTATCTGAAAATAAGCGTTAAGCTTTATGATTTATTCAGTTTGGATGATATATAGACCAAAAGACGTATATTGGTTCCAAACAATATTCACATGTTACCAGAAAACCCAACTTCTGCATGTGCCAATGTTGATGACTGTTTTAGAATCATCTTGGGTCATTATGAGTCTCTTATCGGCCAGTATATGTTTTAGATATCAGAGTGTCGGTATGCAACACAAAAATAACTGTCCCAATTTTTGCAAAAGTCAACACTTTGAAAACAAATTCAGACAGGTTCCATTGACCCAACAATGGTTTCGTTATCATCATCAAAATGTATGCAACCACACCAGAGTTATTGATAATGCAGAAGTTAAAAGATCGACCTGAGAGATTTTGCAGCGAGATGGGCCACATAGAAGAGCACAGTTTAGATTCGAGTCTAAAAAGGGTAGCATAGCATGTTCTATCTTTTAGTAAAAAAAACAAAAAACATCAAAGTTCAGCTTTGAGCTGATCGGGTTTATTTAGTTATCTTATCATATTTGTAAATCCCTTTTTCTGATAGAAAATTTAGATTCAGTGACTTCTTATGCAGGAGCTCTCAAGGCAGATTAACTGATCTAAGATTCGTGGTTGCCAGCAATTCCTTTAATACTTAGTAAGCCATATAACCCCTATGATAACTACATGCAATCGCCCCAGAGACTTGGCACTTCAGCTTTGAAACAATAGAGGCCAGGTTTTACTTTATCAGGACAGCAGAGTTAGCATAGGCTTTATGCACTGGGTTCTGGAACAAAGGTCTGATATGCTTCATAAAATCAATGGTTATTTACTTTGAAACTGGTTCAAGGACCATCATTGATCAAACAATTACTCTTTCAGATCATGTTGCAATGCCACTTGCTGAGTTTTCCTGCTACCTGAGTGAGGATGGTTAGGTTAACTCATAAGCTAGTCGAGGTTTAGCAATTTGCCCTTCCACCGAGACAACAGACTGCAGTGGCGATCTCGAAGGATTTCTTTTGATTCCCGGGCTAAATTTGTTGAGGATCCGACATTATTGAATGCCGACGCTCCAAATACCGACTGGAGCGACTACCTGATTGCCCCCGCGGAGGAAAGTGTTTCAGAATTAAATGCCTTTTTTAATTTAATTTTATTTGTAGCATTATTAGGATAGTTAACAGGTTTATTCTTATTACAGTTACTGTGTAATTGAAATTTGGTCCAAACAGGGTTTTTTTCATTTTTTTATTTTATTTTATTTGATAGCATTTGTTGGACCCTCTGATGCAAACTGCAGCCTTACGAAGAGTCTCTGGACTTTTCTCATGGGGAAATCTACTACAGTCTCGTATATCAAGACCTATAGAGTATTTCATGAATTTCTGAGCCTACGGTAGACTACAATGGCATTGATATCTAAGCTTTCTAGTGCAAATTCTTCATCACCCAGAGTGCTATGCCCTTTGCCAATTTAATATCTTCTATATCTGTTCAAATAAACCATTGAGTGTCCTTTTCACTCTACTGGCACCAGTCAAGTTGAGTCTCAATGTTTAACTTTGCAGAGAACTTGCTGGTTGAAGGCCAATAGAATAACATTGAGAGTTTACAAATTTGGCCTCAATGGCCAAAGCTCATACATAAACGGTTTATAGTGGCCACCGATACTATGCTATCCGTATCAGTTGTAGAGCGGTTATGTTCTTGGTGGTTTTCAGTCACTGTTTGGGAACGTTGGGCCCAGTGGCGATTCCAATGACCTTACTCGCCACCAAGGTCAATAACCTTTAGACAAACTAAAAACACCCGCATACCCCCGCCAGAAACTCCCCTTACTCGGTCACAAAGGCCTGGCGGGTATCAAAGATCAATATCCCGGCCGGGTTTGAAAGCAAGTACCGGGGGTTCCAGAAGATTCTCTCATTCAATTGCAATTTTTCAAGGTTTCCTTTTTATTTGTATTTTCCACGTTTTTATTTTCCTTCACAACCACCATCAAATTTCTTTCTTTCTCCTACAACTTTTTTTTTCCCTCTCCCTCCTCCACACCACCACCATCACAACCCATCCCATAATGACAGACTCCAAAAAGAACCTTCTCGACGCCTCAGGAACTGAACCTTCCAGGGACGACGAAACCGCTACTGCTATTCTTCGCAGAAAGAAGAAGGACAATGGTATGTATTTCTTTTAATTGTGCCCCCCCGGAATCTTACTAATAACCTACAAGCTCTTGTCGTTGACGACGCCACCAACGATGATAACTCCATTCTGGCCTTGTCTCCTAACACAATGGATAAACTCCAGCTTTTTAGAGGTGACGCTGCCATTGTAAAGGGTAAGAAGAGAAAGGACACTGTCCTCATCGTCATTGCCGACGAAGAACTCGAGGACGGTGTGGCGAGAATCAACCGAGTGGTGAGAAAGAACCTGAGAGTCCGTTTGGGCGATATTATCACTATCCACCCTTGTCCCGATATTAAGTACGCCAATCGCATTTCTGTCCTGCCCATTTCGGACACCATTGAGGGTCTCACTGGTGACCTTTTCGAAGTTTACCTCAAGCCATACTTTGTGGAGTCCTACAGACCAGTCCGCAAGGGCGATCATTTCACTGTTAGAGGTGGTATGCGCCAAGTGGAATTCAAGGTTGTAGAGATTGATCCCGCTGAGTACGCTATTGTCTCACAGGATACGGTCATTCACTCCGAGGGTGACCCTATTGACAGAGAGGACGAGGAGGCCAACCTCAACGATGTTGGTTATGACGACATTGGTGGCTGCCGTAAGCAGCTTGCCCAGGTCAGAGAACTTGTTGAGCTGCCCCTGAGACACCCCCAGCTGTTTAAATCTATCGGTATCAAGCCCCCTAGAGGTATTCTGATGTACGGTCCTCCCGGTACTGGTAAGACCCAGATGGCCAGAGCTGTGGCAAATGAGACTGGTGCCTTCTTCTTCCTGATTAATGGTCCCGAAATCATGTCCAAGATGGCCGGTGAGTCTGAGAGTAATCTTAGAAAGGCCTTTGAGGAGGCTGAGAAGAATGCTCCCGCTATTATCTTCATTGATGAGATTGACTCCATTGCCCCCAAGAGAGACAAGACTAACGGTGAAGTTGAAAGACGTGTTGTTTCGCAGCTGCTGACTCTTATGGACGGTATGAAGGCTCGTGCTAACGTTGTTGTTATTGCTGCTACCAACCGTCCCAACTCTATCGACCCTGCCCTGCGTCGTTTCGGCCGTTTCGATCGTGAGGTCGACATTGGTATTCCTGACCCCACTGGTCGTCTTGAGATTCTGCAGATTCACACTAAGAACATGAAGCTTGCTGATGACGTTGATCTTGAGACCATTGCTTCCGAGACTCACGGTTACGTTGGTGCCGATATTGCCTCCTTGTGTTCTGAGGCCGCTATGCAGCAGATCCGTGAGAAGATGGATCTGATTGATCTCGAGGAGGAGACCATTGATGCCGAGGTTCTTGATTCCCTTGGAGTCACCATGGATAACTTCAGATTTGCCCTTGGTATCTCCAACCCCTCTGCTCTTCGTGAGACTGTTGTTGAATCTGTTAACGTTACTTGGGACGACATTGGTGGTCTCGAGAAGATCAAGGAGGAGCTCAAGGAGACTGTCGAGTACCCTGTTCTGCACCCCGAGATGTACACCAAGTTTGGTCTTTCGCCCTCCAAGGGTGTTTTGTTCTACGGTCCCCCTGGTACCGGTAAGACTCTGCTTGCCAAGGCTGTTGCCACTGAGGTTTCCGCCAACTTTATCTCAGTCAAGGGTCCTGAGCTGCTTTCCATGTGGTTCGGTGAGTCTGAGTCCAACATCCGTGACATTTTCGACAAGGCTCGTGCTGCTGCACCTTGTGTTGTTTTCCTTGATGAGCTCGACTCTATTGCCAAGGCTAGAGGTGGTTCTGTTGGCGATGCTGGCGGTGCTTCCGACCGTGTTGTCAACCAGCTTCTTACCGAGATGGACGGTATGAACGCTAAGAAAAATGTGTTTGTCATTGGTGCTACCAACAGACCTGATCAGATTGATCCTGCTCTGCTGCGTCCTGGTCGTCTTGATCAGCTCATCTACGTTCCCCTGCCCGACCAGGCCGGTAGATTGTCTATTCTCCGTGCCCAGCTGCGCAAGACTCCTCTTGAGCCTGGTCTCAGTCTGGACGATATTGCCAAGTCTACTAACGGTTTCTCTGGTGCCGATTTGTCTTACATTGTCTCTCGCTCTGCTAAGTTTGCTATCAAGGACAGCATTGAGGCAGCTATCAAGGCCCAAAAGGCTGCCGAGGAGGCTGGCGAAGACATTGAGATGGAGGAGGACCCTGTCCCCTACATTACTCGTCAGCACTTTGAGGAGGCTATGAAGACTGCGTCACGCTCGGTGAGCGACAGTGAGCTCCGCAGATACGAATCATATGCTGCGCAGATCCAGTCGTCCCGTGGCACGTTTAACTTCAGATTCTCTGAGAACGCCGGCAACAATGGCAACACCGAGCAGCCAGCTCTGGGCGGTGATGGCGATGACGACGATCTTTATAACTAGACGAGATGATGGTTTAATTATTTTATTATTATTTTATGTACGAAACGGAATAAATATCATTTATTGAAACAAAAAAGTATCAGGTTATCAGACAAGGTTTGAAAGATTAGATGCAGATTATTGCTGGGCTTTCTTGCCCTCGTACAGACCGTGATAATAGCCGGCCCAGTACCAGCTCATGAGAAGGTTTTTGAGTTCTGGATCAGTTGTATCTATCAATAGGCAATTAGAAATTGTACAAACAGGTATCAGTAATAATTTCTTTTTAAAAAAAAAGGCAAAAAAAACTTACTCAGTGGCAACGGCGGATCGGGCATCTGAGCCTGCGTTGGCCCAGTCGTTGTTGTTGTAGAAGGGGCGGGAGGTGACGGTGCAACCTCCTGTTGCGGCGGTTGTGGCCGGGGTAGTGGCTGCGGAGGTGGCGGCTGCGTGGCGGTAGAAGAAACTGGTTGCTCTGGCAGCACGGTTCTGGCCGGCGGATTTGTAGAGTCGTGGGCGAGGCTTTGCGGGTTGCTGGTGGTTGCGGCTCGATTGGCTTGCGAGGCAGTAGTGCTGGCGGCGCTGGCGGTGGGCGCGGGGCCGCCCTCGTGGTGGTAAATCGAGTGGTAGCGCTGATACTCTGCGACTGCATCATCCCAGCCTTGGATCAGAGCTGTATCATCCCACATGTCGGCGTCATCACCGGCATTGCTGTTGTTGCTGTTGTTGCCAGACATTGTATTTGTCTAGAGAAATGAAAGTGTGTGTTAGCCAGAATACAATGATCTAGGGTAAACAAATGCACATCCAAGACCAGTCAATGAACTATAATTGCAGTAGTGTCTGGCTCGAAAGATGCGTTTATTTCTATTTTTTTTATTATTATTTTTTTATTTCTATTTATATACCTGCTGTTTGCTCATCGATCGGTCTTGTCGGTATGCTGGAAGGTGGAGGTTGAAGTGTATAACTCATATTGTGCGTGGTTGTCGGCGGAAAAAACCAAATAAATACGACTTAGGCTTAAAGCCATGTGGTCATGTGACCTATTGTGTTAATTAGATTTTGAGACCACGGGTTTTTCTAGCAAGTACTCGTTGGGACTTGAACGTCAAAAAAAATTAAAAAAAATTAAAGCGCCAGCTGCCCAATACTCATTTGTCTTTATCTTCTTTTCCTCTTCCCTTTCGCTTTCTAATATTTGCCCTTCTCCAGTTTTTTATTTAATTTTATTATTATTATTGTTATTATCAATATTATCATTACTATTTTGGACTTGCAAAATATTAAGAACTTTTGACACCTCGGCCTACTGTAAACACCAGCTGTTCTTAATAGCGCGCATACCTAAACGACGATCTCTTTGACTTTTTTTTACTCAGAGTTCACTATCAATACCGCTTTTAGATTATTATTATTTATATATATATACATATATATAAACCACGGCTGACCCAGAAATCTCAATTCGTCTGCATTCTGTAGACTTTTTATTTTTGCTCTTGTTGATTTTTTATTATTTTTTATTCTTTCGCTTCCGACACTTTCGTTTCGACAGTTTGGGACACGACTTTTTAGACCCTCTATATAACCAGCAGTACTAATTCATCCCCGGTTCTTTTTTCTCTTTTAGAATCACGACAGAAATTAAAGAGAATAATAGATATGGCTTCTACAACAACAACAACCTCGACAACGGCCCCGCCGGCTACAAAAGGAGCAGTACATGCGACGCCAGCTGCAGCCAGTCCGAGCATCCCGCGGTTTCACTTTACCAAATATACCCTGCCGCCGTTTACCGATGATGAAGGCGCGGGAGACAGTACCGACACACATGTGGATCAAACCAGTGCCACTGGCTTGAGCAGCAGTAACGGTCATGAAAGCAGAAATGAGAATGGTATTAGTAATACTAGTACGCTTCCTGGAGCCGACCTTCTACATGAGTTAACAACGGAAGAATGCGTGTGTATTTTATACCAAACGGTGAATCGACTGCTCCAAGCCAGCGCCGAGAGCGACCCGACCGGGAACCCTGATAGCAATACCGACGCCACTACCAGCGAAGACAAGACGACGGCATTGATTGCGCGGCGCTTCAACAGCTCGGCGCGCGCGCCACCGCCAATACACCCGTGGGACTACCTGCTGCGACTGCACCATTACTGTCCCATGTCGCAGTCCGTCTACCTCTCGGCGTCCCTCTACCTAACGCGCCTGTGCGCGCCGCCCCAGCTTGTAGGCAGCAGCCACGACAAGGGTACGGTGTCCCCGGGCCCGCCGGTGACACTGACGCCACTCAATGTGCATCGGCTCCTGCTGGCGGCGCTACGGATCGCGTGCAAAGTGATTGAGGATATCAATTTCAAGCAGCAGCGCTACGCCTCGATTGCGGGCGTCTCGACCCTTGACCTGTACCGCTTGGAGATTGCGTTGCTGTTTCTGCTTGATTTTGATGTTTTCACTGACATGGGCGACCTCTGCGCGCATCTGCGTGACCTGCAGCGGTTCACAGCTGCTGACCAGCAGCAGGAGGCAAACGGTACCGTCACAGAACACTAGTAAGCAAACGAGGGGGGCGATCGCCACAACATGATGGTTTTAATATATAGACCCACGCCGCCAAGCATGATTGAACGTTTTTTTTTTCTTCTTTCTTTCCCATATTACTTCATAATGACCAAGCCCACGATACTAAAATAAAAATAAAACAATAATAAATAATAATAAAAAACCTATAGTCTCATATAGGTTGAAGAATATTTTGCATGTGCCAGAAATGGCTTGTATGTACTATTTTCATTGCTTTAATATTTTTTTTTTTTTCCAACTTTTGGACCATTAGATTGACCAAACCTAACAGGACCAGCAACCATCCAATACCCAAGTTTGCCAAACGCCAATTGCAGAGCCAAAATGGAGTTCCCTCCATGACCGGGCAACGGCTAGAATAAATCCCTTCCCGGGTGTACACCATGTTACTAAAACAACGTGGTCAGGGACACCGCACACACAGCTAGTCAACGTAAGTCGGCTAGGTCCTCGCTCGCCTATAACTAATGGTGCTTAGGACAAGCGGCACATTGAACTAAACAGATGGATAAATATAATTAAAATTAAAAAAAAAAAAATTTAATATTAAAATAAAATAAATTAAAACTTAATAACGCCAAGTCTTTGTGTTTCAACGTGAACTTTTTTTTCTTTATTTATTTCTTTCCAGGCTAGATAGAGCAAGGGCGCTAATACTCTTTTTTTTATTATTATTATTATTATGAGCGGGGGAGGCTCTACTAATCTAACCTTGAGTATGTAATATGCTGAGCTAGAATCCGTAATTGGATTTAAACGAGGCCATGGCGTGCAATGGTCATTAGTGTTAGGGTGGAAAAGTCAGTTTATTGCTGGTCATTAGTGTTGTAGCAATAAAATAGCATTAAGAAGTAATATCAAGAGTTGATGATAACTGGGGTTATGAATCCAGCTCTGTTACAAGTAATAGTAACCATCGCAATGATAAAAACAATAAAAAAAAAAGGGTATAATACATTCTTTCATCTTATAATTACATGTATGCTGTTCCACCCTTTTGTTGGCGTAGATACCACTATCACCCTTTTCTCACCATTCACCTTTCCCCAGCAGTAACCAAATGTATAAAAAAAACCTCTGGGAGCATCTCCCCCCTTATAAGCGTAACTCGGCCAGGATCTTGCTTGCTAAAGACTTGTATAACCACGAATTGCCGCGCAGCTTCTTGAATTGCACACCATGCAGCGAGAGTAGCGGGATTCGCACAATCCAAATCTCAAACTGCAGCGGTGTACGTGCTGCCGCGGCGGCTGACGAAGACGGGGATGGCCCGTTGCCCAGCATGTCGCTGTTACCGTGCCCGCCGTTCGAGGGCCCCGGCGCGCCGTGCGCACTGACCGAGTCGGTAGAAAAGTCGGAGTAGTCTACAACAATATTCCCACTGCTGCCCATGTTGCGGCGACGGTTGTTACCAAAAATTCCAGACCCAAACGAGAGCTTACGCCAGTGACCCCGTTGCTGCTGCTGATCTGGATGTGGCGAGTTCGGGGGTGAAAGGTGCTGTTGTTGGGGTGACTGGAAATTGTTGGCTGAACCCGCAAATGGGTCCTCGTCAATGGCTGCAGAAGTTCGAATCGAAGGTCGATGTACACAACTAAAGCCTCCTTTAATCTCTTTGTATTCGACCCCGAGGTGGTTAAGCACTCGGATAATGTCCATGCGGATGTATGCCAGCGATTTGGTCGATGTTGACTGCACCGAGAAGAACCCCTTGAGGAAAACCTGCTTAGGGTACTCAATCGATGGCATCGCACCTACGGCAATAGTTTCCACGGGGTGCAACTGTGTTGAGTTCTGCGATGAGCTCTGCGAGCCACCACTGATGGAGTTTTTGCTCAGATGCGCCTTGGCTGTAAAGCTGTTGGCATGGTTGTTGCTGTGACCGGTCTGCGAGTACTCGTCGTACTCATCAAAAAGCTCATCTGCAATGTCCGCGCTTCCTGGGTTGGCGCTACTATTTGCGACGCCAGCACCTGAAGGTCCGGAATTAACCAACCGCTGTTGTGATGTGTCCTCACGGTTCAACCGCGCCATCATGTGTTGGGTCACGGCGTCACCACGCACATGACCGAGCGACTTGGCACGAGCCGACGGGTGGTAACGCTTCTTTTCAGCAAACTCATTCTTAGTATCTGGCGCAAACTTGGCGGACTGACGCGTCGATACAGACCGCGACAGTTGCTGGGTAGCGGGTGGTTGGCCCGATACTGGTTTACGCATGAATTTGGACTCTGCAATAGGCTGTTGAGACAATTCCAGTTGCTCGGGAACATAGACATTTGCTGGCTGGCTATAGTGCTGCTGGTGATGCCGGCTGAAGCGTCGCTGCAGCGAACCAGTCTGCGTCGTAGGTGACGTCGCCGGCTGGGTTGTAGGGTGGGGTGCTGAAACATCACGTCCATTCTTGCGCTTTGAGCTAAACCGACGGAAGAGGCTGGTAGCAATGCTAATACCACCGTGTGACTGTTCACGGTTGGCGGTGGTAGCAGTAATAGTCTCGGGAGGAGCATCACCAAAGATAAACTTTTCTTCTTGAATGTGCTGGTCAGCTGGCCCATGAGTCTTGGAGCGCGCACGCGTGCGCGGGGCAGAAATGGGCGGGGTAACCAGGTTGTTGTTGTAGTCTGCCGAGCTGACACCGCCGGCTGCGTTTGCCAGGGCGTGCGGTGGCTCGTTCGCTGCATGCACAGCCTCCGGAACAGCGATGGCAGGAGCAGTGAACTTGGCTAGCTCCTCCTGTTGTTCCTGTTGTTTTTGAAGGGCTTGTTGCTGCTGCTGATGCGCCTTTTGAATCTGCTGCTGTTGTAGAGCTTTCTGTTGCTGTTGTAGGGCGAGCTGCTGCTGCTGCGATTGCTGTTGTTGCAATCGCTTCTGCTGGGTAAGCTTATCCTGGTTTTTGAGTCGTTCCTGGCGCTCGGTGACAAGATAATAAATAGACAAGAGCGGGTGGTATGCATTGGTCGGATCAAGCGTGTTGAATTGCGAAGCAGGCGGCTGGTCCTGGGCGGACAAAGACGACCGGCGTTTATAGAAATCCAGCCCAAAGTGGCGCGGCTTGCGGTCGTAGGATACACTCTCAGAAGTGCCATGGCCTCTTACCACAGACTTTGCAGACATGTCCTCGTACCCATGTACTCTGTACCAGTTTTGGCAAGCCTCAATGTACTGCGGCGATTCCAGGATGGCTGTCATATCGCTAAGGATTTTTTCTGGAGTGCCAAACTCAAAGCCGGACATTTCCTGGATGATGGCGGGATCAAGTGGTAGGGTAATGGGCCTGCGGAACGGGACTAGAGAGTCCGGAGGCTTGTCGTAACCCTTGATCATCCACGGGTGACGCTTCACTTCCGCCAGCGACGCACGCTGGAGAGGATCAACGACAAGCATACGTGAGAGTAGGTCCCGGCAGTCAGACGAGATCCACGCCGGGTACTCGACATGGCCACGTTTAATTTTAGAGTGTAAAGCTGGCATAGACTGGTCGTCAAAGGGAACCTTGCCGCACACAAGAACATAAAGAACAACTCCAAAACTCCAAACATCAATCTCTGGTCCACAATAAGGGCGGGCACTGAGCAACTCAGGTGCGGCAAAGTAAAGCGATCCGCAAAATGTCTTGAGAAGATGTTCGTGAGAATATGTGTTGGATAGGCCAAAGTCAATAATTTTTACATCACCAGATTGCGAAATCAAAATGTTTTCGATTTTCAGGTCTAAAAAGGGGGGTTGGTTAGATGCATTAAAAAAATAAAATAATAAAAAACATTAGAGTCCTAACAGCATAACTTACCTCTGTGAACAATTGAATTGCTGTGACAGTAGTCGAGTGCGGACGCGATCATCCGGCAAAATTTACGGGCTTGTTTTTCTTTGAGCGATCCATGAGCAATAATGTAGTCGAGCATCTGGCCACCGGAAACATACTCAAAAAACATGTAGTAGTGGCTGGTCATTGTGTGCATTTCGTAGAGTTGGCAAATATACTTGTGGTGCAGTAGTTTGGAAATTGCGCCCTCACGCACCGTGCGAATGTCCTTGGATTCATCAGATTCCTTTTTGGCAGCTTGGTCGGCAGGGTTGCTGTTGGCTGCAGCGTTTTTGCGGTGATGCTCGACGCTGGCGCGCGGTACAATCTTGACTGCGCAATAGGCGTCCGTCACCCGGTTGTGCGCAAGCTTAACCTGGCCCATACTACCAGCACCAACGACCTTGAGTAGATCCCAGTCACCTATCGAGCGCCGCTTGACGTAATTAGGTTTGGGCTGTGGTGCCGGGCCAGCCTGAGCTGAAGGCTGTGGTGGGGCATGTTGCTGTTGCTGCTGCTGCTGCTGTTGTTGCTGTTGTTGCTGAAGTTGTTGTTGCTGTTGCTGTTGTTGCTGTTGTTGCTGTTGTTGCTGCTGTTGCTGCTGTTGCTGCTGCTGTTGTTGATGGTGCAAGTGTTGTTGTTGTTGGTGTTGTTGTTGCAGTTGTTGCTGCTGCAGTTGTTGTTGTTGTTGCAGCTGTTGTTGATGCTGCAATTGTTTTTCTTGCGGTTGGTCTGAAATAGACGAGTACGACTGGCCCCGCGAGTGTGTCGAGCGCTGATACGATGAAAGACTGCGGCGGTGTGACGAGGTACGTGTCGGCCCAATCACAAGGTCCGGATTGGGACCCGGGGGCTGGATGGGCGCTGCGGCAATGGCGGGTGCAGCATTGATGGGAGCAGTCATTGGAGCTGTAGGGCTAACGAGATAAGCCTTTTGGGAATCGTCGGACACGGAAGACCTGCGCTTAAAGGATGGCGTCCGATTGATATGATCTATCTTGTTGGAGTCATCAAAGGGGGTTTGGCTGCTGGGTGGCATGGCGCTAGGCGGTGATGATGGAAACTGGTGGTGGGTTGGAGGAGGGAAAAAAAAAATAAAAAAAATAAAAAAAAATAGTGAAAACAACCATGTGTCAATTAAAAAAAAAAAAAAAAAAAAAAAAAAAAAAAAAAAAAGAGAAATTTGGGACGCCTGAGAAATTCAGCAGCGGAACCAGCCAGGCGGGGCCTACGTCACTACCAGCAACGTATTGGTAATAAATGAATAAATAAACGATTAATTGTTTAAAATACTAATAATTTAAATGAAATAAAAAATTAATAAAAAAATGCCATTATTAATCGAACAGGATCTTGCCTTCTAAAGGGAGGTGTTTCTCTTTTTAGCTAAAACAGTATATTGCGTAGGTGCGTTTACGTATATCTACAGAATTAAGCAGAGAAAAACTTGAGCGAACCGGCAGTAAGCTTGCCAGCAGCAACAAGGGCAGCAGCAGCCTCCTCAAAAGCAGCCTTGACAACAGCAGCGTCAGTGACACCGTTGACCTTGTTAGCAGCATCCTGCAGCTGAACGTCGTCAAACTTCTCAATAAGAGCATCAACGTCAGACAGGACGCTGTCGATCTGAGCAGCGGACGCAGCGCCAGAGCCGGCAAAGTAGTTGACGTCCTTGGCGCTGTTACGAAGAGCACGCTTGTTCTTCTTCTTAGCGTTCTTAGCAGCCTCCTTGGACTTCTTGCCACTCTCGCGGGCCTCCTTGGCGGCCTTCTCGGCCTCAGCGGCAGCCTTCTCGGCCTCCTCCTTAGCCTTCTTCTCGGCCTCAGCGGCGGCACGGGCACCAGCCTCACGCTCCCACTTGCGCTGCTCCTTGGCCTTCTTCTCGGCCTCCTTGAAGAGCTTGATACGGGGATCAGTGCTCAGAGCCTCGTCAACAAGACGACGGAGACGGGCAATGTCATCGGTCTTGTGCTTCTGGCGGGCGGCCTTGTTCTTCTTCTCAATGTAACGCTTGTTGTCACGGTTACTGGTGTCATCGGGAACGTCCTCGTCAAGGTACTCAAAGGATCTCCAGGAGTCAAAGTTGTACCAGAAGGAGTAGAAGGCGTCGACCTCAGCCTTGGAAGACTCCATGGTGCCCAAGGAGGGGACGGGCTGCTTGTTAGAGAAACGGGCCTCAGCATCAAAGAAGGGCTTCCAGAGTTCGATAAAGTCGCCCTGGGACTTCTTGGTGGGAGGGGGAACGTCAGCGGCCTCATCGACGGAGTCGAACTGGCGTCTTCTGACAGGGTCAAGAAGAAGCTCAAAGGCCTTCTGGATGCACTTGAAGAAGCCGTCTTCGTTAAGGGCACCCTGAGCAGCCTTCTTATCGGGGTGGTGCTTGAGAACCTTGCGTCTGTGGGCAATTCTGATCTGCTCCTCAGTGGCCTTGTAACGGAGCTTGGTAATACCAAGAACCTCGTAGTGATCCTGCTCCTTCCACTTCTTGGGGTCAAGCTTGAAAAGAGCGGGGTCCTCGGGCTCCTCCTCAAGGAGATCAGCCTCGCTGACTTCCTCAACCTTCTTGACGTTCTGCTCGGCCTGGATCTTCTCATCCTCAGACCAAGTGCGGCCACGGAGGGTTCTTCTGGCGTGGGCCAAGAAGCCGGGGCCAACGGGCTCAATTTGGCGCTTAACGGGGGAAGAGAAGGCGGAGATGGCAGAGAAGTTCTCAGCGGCCTTCCAGTCGGTGGGGAGAGCAGGCAAAACAGACATTGTGATTATGGGTATATGTTGATGACAACCTATATGAAATGAAACACAAGAAAACTTTGGAAAAAAAAAAAAAAAGTTTTTATGTTGTCTTTTGTGATAGAAAATTTTATGCCCTTGCCCTTAACTAATAAGTTAGCTTAGTCATTAGTGTTAGTTGGCTTATGTAATTGAGCAAACAAAATGAAATGAATTAGGAAGGCTAAATAAAGGTTTTATGTTGGGTGTTTCAGTGGTGTGTTGACAACAAATACAATCACAAAATTAATTACCAAGTATTATCTACTAAAGTTTAAAGGATATGACATAACTCACATAGCATATTTTATCATAAAATAAACCCCAACTCAATCTCTACCAAACAAATCATAGGGCTCACGATGCTCAGTGCAAACCAAGAAAACCAACTTTTAGGATTTTAATATAAATAACATCAGATACAAGGGTGTAGCAAGTTCTTCAGCCAAGAAATCATTTCTATAGAAAAACTAATAATAAATCCATGCACCAGCAATGATGTAGATGTATCCAAAGACCTACATTGATACGCACTGTCCATCTTGTCAGGACTTCACTGTCATTCTTTGCAAGTTTTTTCTAGAAACTTGTAGGGTTGGGTACTTAGGGCTTTTTGTGTCAATTAATTAGGGTTTGAATCCCATTTTGTGGTTGATAACCTCAATCACCACGAGGTATAAAAAAGCAGGTGTTTCCTCCCAAAAATAAAAATTCTTCTTTTTCCTCTTCAACAGTCGCAATGACTGCAGCTTTCCATAGTAGGCTCTCCAAATGGTATGTTTTTTTCTTTCTTCTCTTTCTTAGAGTAGATGATGCATCACTCGGAATGCAGACTTTGAGTTGCGTTTTTTGTTTCTTTTATGATGATATGAATTTTCCTTCTTGTTGTCCTATCGACTATGACGATAAGGTGTGTGTCCTGGGAGTAGGCTCAAGTTGCGAGAGTCACGTCTCGCAGCTCTGCTTCCGCCCAAAGGACTTACTTGCCAGTATTTTTTTGCCTGACTTAAGAAACAAAAAACGCAGTTTTCTCTGCTAGTGTGCATTTGACTTTTTCTCGGTTCGCTTTCTAACATGTTTACAGATTTGTTGATCAGATCATTTGGCTCTGTAAAATATAAATACAATAAAGCAGCACTGCATTGAAATGGTATGTTTTTCTTTTTGTTTTTCTTTTTGGTTTACAATGATATTATTTGGTCGACTTTATGATGAAAATTTCTATAAACATTCGCAGTTTCCTCGGTAGTATGCGCATGAACCCTTTCTTGCATACCAGTGACCGCCAATATCCTTCCTTGGATGTCTGATTCTAGTCCCCAAATAGTTCATTGTTGGCAAAATTTTCATGTTTGTTAAAAACACATTGCTAACGGTTTTCATTAGTTTTCATTGAATATTTTTCTGTAACATAATTTTTAATATATTTTTGCTGCTCAAATCTTCCATTATTGTAAACACAGTCTTGTAGTTGGTACAAATCTTTTTTTTAATTTAATTTTCTTAATTGAGAGAAGCTACGCGTTTGGCCGATTCATGCATAACACCCGTTCAGTGCCAGGTACTAGAGCGCGTCCAGCACGATCCCTTTTGGCTGATCTCCTCTAATCTGGTCGGTTTTTGCGCGTCTTCTTCTTCTCCTCCTCCTCCCTCGCACTAGAAAGACCCAAGCTAACCACCATGCCCTCGAAGTTTACACAAACGCACCTTGCCGCCCTTAAAGACAAGCACCAGTCACATTTATCTCCCCTGGCGGTGATTGCGCATGTCGATCTTGACGCGTTCTACGCCCAGTGCGAGCAAGTGCGCCTTAACCTTAGTAAAACGGACCCCGTAGTGTGCCGTCAGTGGAATGGGCTCATTGCCATTAGCTACGCGGCGCGCCAGTATGGCGTCACGCGCAACGAACCGGCCATGGCTGCGCGTGCCAAGTGCCCCGATATCGTCTTTGCCCATGTCGCCACTTTTCTCAAGGGCGATACGGCGTGGGCCTACCACGAGAACCCGCGTAAAGCCACGCACAAGGTCTCGCTTGACCCCTATCGGCGCGAATCACGCAAGATCTTTGGTATTTTCAAAGAGCACTGCCGTGTGGTGGAAAAGGCCAGTATAGATGAAACCTATCTCGATTTGGGCGAGGTGGTGTATAAGCGTTTGCTTGAGCTTTTCCCGGAGCTGCGCGAGGATAAGTTAAAGCCCGGCGCTCCGCTTCCTGAGCCACCAACGCTAGCGCAGCTTTGGGAGAAGGGGGTTGAGTGGATGGGCACCATCTACGGCTCTTATGCAGACGAATCCGAGACCCGCCAGATTGGCGACGCCGTTGGGACCGAGCTGTACGATTTTATGAACAACCCGAAAAAGGAGATAAAGGTGCCCGTGTCTGGGGACCAGGCGCCCGAGAATACCAATACAACTAATCCTGGCTTTGAAATCAACAACGAAAAGGGTTTACAGTCACCGACGCAGCTGACTGACCTGCCGCGCGAGACGATTTTGGCCCAGAACCCTGCGCTAGAGATCCAGGACTGGGATGATGTATGTCTGCTGCTGGGCTCAGTGCACATTCGCAATATCCGCAAACACGTTCTTTCGTCGCTACAGTACACCTGCTCCGCGGGAGTAGCGCGCAACCGGGTGCTAGCAAAGCTGGGCAGCTCGCGCCACAAGCCGGCCAAGCAGGTTATTATCCGACGCCATGCCGTGTCCAAGTTCATGGCGGAGTTTGAACTTACTGATGTCGGCGGCCTGGGGGGCAAACTGGGTGAAAGCATTATGAAAAAGCTGGAGCTGCCGGAACATGGGTCGATCCGGCACCTACAGGAGCAGATCGCCGCGGCCGGCGGCGGGAAAGCAGCGCTGCTTAAGCGCCTCGACGACCCGGCGCTTGCCAAGCGGATGGTTGCCATTGTGGAGGGCAACGAGGCCGCACCCGTGGGGAATGGCGACGCCACCACCACTACCAAGAGTATGATGGCAACAAAAAACTTTTCTGAGGTGCCGGTATCGACTGCCACGGATGCCCGCGCGTGGCTGCGCGTATTTGCCGCGGAACTCGAGTCCCGGTTGCTCGAGCTTAGCGAATCAACCACCCACATCACCCTCTACCCCAAGACCATTACCATGACCCATAAGCTCGTGGGGGCGGGTGCCGGGCCCATGGGCAGTCAAAACAAGCAGGTGTCCTTCCCCAGTCAGGTGACACCGGCGCGGCTACGTGATACGCTTTACGAGCTTGGTTGTGCGCTTCTGGCCATGTTTGAGCACCCCGAGGGCAGCGGGAACGCGTACCCATGCGCGCTTCTGGCCCTGGGGGTTTCCAATTTTGTTGACAACTCTGCACTCCTCACGAAAAACCGGTCCCTCACAAGCTTTTTCAAGGCCGTGCCAAAGAAAAAGACCCCCCAGATTGAGCAAAGTGGACTAAGCTCTGGAAATAATAGCAGCTCTAAAAGCACGGACAAGGCCAATCTTCCGGTAACCTCCAGGGGTTCGCCAGCCGGGAGTATGCAAAGTACTGCTAATAGTACAGGGGAGTCTGACAGTACCAGTGTAAATGAGGACGCAGGACCAACCACTAAAAACAACAATGACAACGACGACGAACAAAAAGAAGAAGAGGAGGAGGAGAGCGACCTGTTTGTAACTCAGCTCTACACCTGTCCGGAGTGCCAGGCCAAGCTGGATCCCCACAAACGCAGTGAGCATGCCGATTTCCATTTTGCGCAGCGGCTAGCAGCTGGAACCACCACCTCCTGGTCGTCCCCGGGATCCCGTTCTACCAATACTGCGGCAGCAGTGGGATCACCCCGGGTCACCAAGAGGAAACCCCCCAGCACCGCTACAAAAAAGAAAAAAAAACCGGCCGTTTTTGATAAAACCCAGACTCGGCTCAACTTTTAGTTCCCCCTCGTCCAAACAAGCATTTTCTTTCCCCCCGTCACCGGATCTAAAGCACCCTTTGAGTAGCAGTCATATCTTGCTTGTAGCTGTAATTGTTTATATATATATGTACAAGATTCATTTATTTTATAATGTTTCATCTGTAAATTCTGTTGTCTATTTAGTTCTAGATTATCCCATGATACTATCGAATGGGAGAACCAAAAAAAAAAAGCCCAAAAAAATTGACCTTTGACCATAGATATCCCGAGACCAGCGACTAACCAACTCTTATATACACTTATTTGGCGAGCGATCCACAGGGATCCCAAGGAGGAAGAACAACCTTTTCACTAGAAGGGTCATTTCTGGCGTCCCATTTGGCCCGGAGCGGCTCGGGAAGGGCGCTTCTGTCCACCACAATTTGGTAAACGTACTCCTTAAAGTAATCGTGGGTCATGATAAAGTAGCCCTCTTGGCCCACTTTTTCCTTGCCCCAGGAATTCTCGACCTTCCAGCGGATAGGCTCGCCTGTCTTGGGGTCAAGGTGGACGCCAGTGAATGTCATCGCGTGCGTCATGAGGGACTCATGGTAGCGCAAGCGGTCAGCCTTGTTCTGGGTCGGGTTGAAGCCGATGGAATCGTGGGCCCACAGCTTGGTGTCAATGACACCAGACTTGCGGTCGTGGTAAAGCGGCGTGTGGGTGCCAAAAAAGACTGGCTTGTTGGCAGTGATGGCAGCAACAGCCTGCTGTGCGAGTGTGTCGGCGTCAACGTTGAGGTAGCGCACGTAGGGCTCGCCAACCACGTTGCCGAGACGGTCCACCTCCACGACAGTTTCAAACTTGTTACGGGGATCGTTCAGCAGAGAAACAGCCTCAGCGGTGTCGTACTGGATCACGTCCTTGTAAAAGCCCAGCGGGGTGGTCTCGAGCGAGTGGTACTTGTCGTCTTTGTCGACGTATTCCCAAGTGATGGGCTCGGTAGGTGCTGGGGGAGCGCCCAGGAAAAGCACCAGCAATCGGTGAATCTCCTTAGTCTGCTTCTCAATTAGGGCGTCAAGCTCGCTGTCGCTGCCATTAAACTCGCGAATCTCCTGGGCATATTGACGAAGCGACGTCGTAACCATCTCATTGAGGTGACTGCTGGCAATAGTGTTGAAAGTGTCGGGGAAGACGTGGTCAGGCACGAGACCGTACTTTTGAATGACATTTGTAAACATGCTGTACTGGCCACCGTCGCACACAGGGTCCGTGAGCAGATGCTGCACAACGCGCGATTCAACGGGTTCGCTGCGAGTATGGCGTACCTGGTCAAGGAAAAAATGCGCCTTTTCGAGCTTGTCGTAGAAGAATAGGTAACCCGGGGAGAGCTTGAGTTCCTTGAGGTTGAGACGACGCATCACGTCAACGCGAAGGACGTTGGTGGCAGCAAAAAGCCAGCAGCGGCCACTCTGTTTCTGGTTCATGACAGGCGCACCCTGGGGGGAGACCATATTATTGAAAAGATTGACAGAGGACTTGATGAGCGGTTCACGCTTGATTAGAGCAGTATGTGGGCCGTGATTCTGAAGCACAGTAGCGGCGAGCTGATCAGTGGGGCGAGCGGCGACCTCTGCGGCCCACGTCTGCACAGCACCGGGGGTAAGCGGGGCTCGCAGCGGGCCCATCCGCGTGGAAAACATACGGCGGGATGCGGTAACAGCATAACGATTAAAGGACTGCATTGTAGCGAATGGTTAATTCAAAAGGGTATGGTTTTGTTTCAACGGTCCCAGTGTTTTTAAGGAGAAGAGTCAGGAGACAAAAAGAAAAAAAAAAGAAAAAAAAAAAAAAAAAAAAAAAAATCAAAGACAAAATATTAAAAACTGTAGACTAAAAAGCACAAAAAAACAACAACCAAAACAACACCGCGGAGGCTACAAACGCATGGGTATATAATAATAATAAGAACAAAACAACAGGAAAATTATAACCAATAAGAGGCGGAAAAGGATGAAAAAAGTGACGAGTAGAGAAGGTGCTGAGTGCTTAGCAAATGATACAGCAGCCGCTGCGCTTTTTAGGGGTCTCTTCTCTAGGTTTTTCAAGCTGTTGGGTCCGTGAGCTGGTGTCGGTATTGGTGGTGGAGGTGGTGTTGTTCGGCAGCGAGGTTGCAGTGACATTTGGTTTAGCGGTCTTGCCCTCAAGCTGCGCGCGTCGCTGGTTGACCACCTGTCTGATCAGAATCTCAAACGTCTCTTCAATGTTGACCATGACCTTTGCACTTGTTTCCATAAATCCACAGCCATGGGCCTTGGCCCAGTTGAGACCCTCGGTACTGGAGATGACGCGGTGCTCAGACAAGTCACACTTGTTACCAGCGACAATCTTTACGGGCTTGATAGCGTTGTCGGGTCGCAAGTCGATATTCTTTTCAATGAGTTCGTCAAAGTACTCCAGGTTTTCCAGGGACGTTCGCGAGGTGATTTCGTAAACCAGCAGGTAGCCATCGATCGTATTATCGCTGGAAAACAGCGATCCCAGCATGTCGCGGTACTCCTCCTGGCCGGCAGTATCTATAATATCGAGTCTGTAGTTCTTGCCGTCAACGACACGATTAGTGGAGTATGAATCTTCGATGGTTGGGTCGTACTCGTCAACCCATTTGCTCCGAATGAGTCTCATGGTGATGCAGGACTTGCCCGCGCCTGGGAAAGGGACAATAGTTAGAGACACAGATATTGCGTAATCAAGGAATGGGAAGTCACAAAAATTGGTACTTACCACCGTCGCCCAGAATAACTACTCTAATTTCGTCTGATTTGCTCATGGTTCAGGCAGTGATAGTGCTACTGAAAATAGAAACGGGTGGTGGTTGCAATTATCAAAAATTTAAGGAGAAGGGAGAACACAGGAAAAGGAGAGACGAAGAAAAAAAGAACGAAAAAGATCTGAGTGGCTTTGGATTTAAGGTTTTGTTTAGTTTGTTTACCGTCATCCGAACCCAAAATAAACGTACGTAATTATTATTAACCAGATTAGGTAAATATTAGTAATTTCAAATTACAAACAATTAAAAAACAACATCTAAACATCAAATACTAAGTACCACATATTAAACTGTATGTTTTAGGTATATGTATTAGGTAGTAATGGTATCGTTGTACATGACGCATGCTTTACTCAGTTCGCTGCCCAAACTGGTCATCTTGTCTTCTTCTTTAATTTAGAATCGTTTACACAGCCGCAGAAACTGTCTCTGTTTGATTCACTTTCAGCTCCTCTACCTTTTCCGCAACTGCGTCAACAACTGCGTCTGTCTTTGGTGCAGGCACTACCAAATTAGGGTTCCGGAGATCGGCTTCGCTCAGACCGATCTTGCAACCCAGCAGCTCAAAGTTATGTTTATAGATAGCGCGCTTCTCAGCCGTCAGCTTGGTCAGGACTGGCCAGTACTTTTCATGCACATATTCAAAGTCCACATCACCGCCAAAGTCCTTCTCGAGCTGCTCCTTGGGGACATAGTTAGGGAAAGGCTCAGAATACACAAGCTTTTCTCTTGTCAGCGGATCAATAAACGGATGAATGATTTTGAGGAACGCAGAAGCGTACCAGGGAATGTTGGTAAGTAGGGCTTTACCCAGACGCTCCGGGTAGTGCGTTTGCAAAATGTGCAGCACCTCACGGCCAGTGCCAACACTGGGCATCTTGCTTGTGTTCTTGGTGTTAACCTTATAGGGCTTAAAATCAATGAGTAGTGCAAGCTGGTCCTGGCCCGCAGGCATTAACTCGATAACGCGCTCCAGCATGTATACAAGATGTTGAACCTGGCGGTGGGAAGCCTTGGTGTTCTGGCGGCCCGGCTTCAGGTACAAACAAGGTCGACTATCGTTATCAAAGCCAAGAATGACCTCCTTACCGGTCTCGCCCTCCTCGGAAACAAGGTCGGCTGTCAGCGTAGTTTCGGGATCAACACCAAACTGACGGCGCCAGCCAAGTGTGCCTTCGATACGCTTGATGGCATCAGGCACCACCCACTTGGTGGCGCGAAGGTATCTAAGAAAGCATTCGCGGGTAAGGAAAATTCTGTCATCATCAGTAATGGGCGTAAGCTCGGTCATCTTTTCAGAGGTCGGAACTTTTTCGAGTTTGAGGAAATATTGGAGCACTTCGTCGTACTTGGCCTCCTGGGCCTCGTCGAGCTCCGGGCGGACAGGAATTGAAGACTTGCTAGAAGGCTCGGGGAAAGGATCGACGTGTGGCATTGTAGAATAGTAAAAATGCTTTGAAAGTCGCAATTAGATCGTGACAAGGACAGAAACAGAAAGAAAAGAGAGAAGCAAGACAAGAAAACTGCAAGAGTTATAAAGATTTTTATTTTATTTTTTTAAATTTTATTTTTAAATTTTATTTTTAAATTTTTTTCTCATTTTTCTTAGATTTTCTGTATTTTATGGCTTTTTTTTTTTTGACAAATCAAAAAACAAATCGGGCCTTTAACGGCTCCTCGGGTTTCAACGCAACCGATATCCGAACAAGCAAAAACTGACAACACCGGACGTGTCACATTTTTAGTTTATATAAAGGGGAAAGGGCACGGAACATTAACAGAACTAGAGAGTATGAGTATTATTGGTGACCCAACGGTAGTAGCAGTTAGGTTGTTGTTAGTGGGCCGGAATGTAGATAATGCACTGTCGTATCTAAACGACGTAAAATGTCGCACTGTAAGCTTCGATGATAACACCGATCAGGGGTGGACAAGAACTGATCTTGCACAGGGGATGGACACTAGACACTGAGTAGAGATTGGTACCAAAGCGCATTTTTATTATTATGTATCTTATTGGGTTAAAGGTGCTGGCGATACTGGGCCCAGCAGCTGGCTGGAGTTACACTTGCTGAGAGGTTTTCCATGGCTTTGCCAATCCAGACGCGGGATGCATGACAGCCAGACAGGACAAGCCGAAGAATCGGCATCAATAGGGTCTACACAGCACGGAGTTCCGATCTCCTTTGTTTTCAACAGACCCTTGCATCATCAGTGGTGGTATTCCGATCTTGGTCTCCTCACTGATTTGTGATCAGAAAGTGTGACTGGGACCTCCTGACTAACAAATGTATAGATAATAGATAGATAATCAGTTTATTATCCTTCCATTAAATAGTTACAAGACAAAATAATAACATACAAAGAAGACTTGAATTTCAAAACATTCCTACCACCTTTATAGATAGGAATGTCACCAATAAAACCAACAACATAAGCACGACTCTCCTTAATATTATTGTACGGAGAAACTGTGTAAATCGAAAACAGAAGCGGTGAGGCCGGTGAACTCTACGGAATACCCAAATCCACCCATCTCGGTTCTGTTACCATCAATGATCAGGCTAGTTTTTAGTCTGCTCAGAGGATAGTTCACCCAGCACCTGGAGACCTCTAGGAGATTTATATCTGACATAGTCTTGACAAGAGCACCCTTGCGGACATTATCGAATGCGCCCTTGGTATTAATAGCATGTAAAGACGTAACATGGTCCGGCTTTAGTTTATTTCAGCGTAGCTTATCAGTTTTGTGAGTGCGTCAGCCCTAGAAAAACTGTTGCATCAGCCAAACTGCTATTTCGATATAGTATCAGCTGTCAGCAGTGCCAACTCTCTTTCGACCACCTTGTCAAGTATTTTTCCCAAACAATTGAGTAATTTAATTGGGTAGTAAGCCCTGGCAAGTGCTTCAGACTTGTTTGGTTTCGTCAAAATCACTGTTCGGACTATATGGAAGTCCTTCAGGTGATATCCAATTCCAACACATTCACGGAAGCGCATCGTGATCACATGTCGACAGATAGATAGAAAATCTATTTATTGTCCTTACATCAAATAGTTACAATCACATGTCGATAACTACCAACTTTCTAAGTTTTACTGATTGCAATCGTTTTAATGTTATCTGGACCAGGAGCTTTGTATGGAGCTTGTTGATAGAAGACCTGCTCGATTTCTAGATAGATAGATAGATAATCAGTTTATTGTCCTTACATCAAATAGTTACATAAAATTTACAAAACAAAACGATATA
>QQZM01000034.1:144775-225696 GCA_013365045.1 Geotrichum candidum | reverse complement strand
ATAATAATAATAATAATAATAATAATAATAATAATAATAATAATAATCATTATTATTATTTCGTTTTTTTATTTTTATCACAACAACCCTGTACATCTATTGATAAGGTGTTGTTAATCATGGCCTAATATCCATCTATAGAAGAAAACATCCATACTTTAATTTTTCTTTTGTATCAACAAATGCGTGAAAAAAAACTAAAACCAAAGCCAAAAACATAAAAGACAAACAGACCAGCTGTGCTAAATCCTCCTCCAACATGGAATACACACGCCCCTATCAGCTTCTCTTCCCCGGGGCAAAACCAAGATCAAATCCCTCCCCTCACAAGGTCTCATGCCCCACCCGCGCACCGTGTCACGGGATGACGGCCAAGCGAATTTGCTCGTTTTTTTCAAGGGAAAAAAAGAGTTTTTTTTTTTTTTTTTTTTTTTTTTTTTTTTTTTTTTTGTTTTTTTTTTTTTTTTTTTTTTTTTTGGGTACTGATACCTGGCAAGCCGTCCGATTATTAGGTTTTTTGTTGTAGTTTTACGGAGATGGAACTGGCATTGCACAGTTTATTAATTAATATATTATTATTATTATTATTATTATTATTATTATTTTTATTATTATTATTATTATTATTATTATTATTATTATTATATTATTATTATTATTATTATTATTATAATTATTAAGTCATAATTGCCAAGTTGAGAATTTCTTTTCCTTTCCTTTTTTTTTTTTTTTACTCTGCCTTTAAGTATATTTATACAATATATATATATATATATATATATATTCAAATACATATATATTATAATTATTACCATAATCATTATCGTCTACGGTTCTCACCTCTGATATGACTTTCTCACTTGGTGATATCCCTTGTTTCTTCCTTCAGCTTCTCTAGCTTTTCTCTTTTACATCTGCTTGTCCTTGTTAACCATTTGAGTTATCCGACTGCTAATCAACTGCCGGCTCATACATTCTACCCCACACACAGACAGATAAAACCACCTTCCACTCATATCCTTTATTTTCACTTTTTTTTTTTAATTTCATTTTATTTGTTTGTTTTTTCGCTTAAAACTTTTTTTTTCCCTATTTTTCAGGCCGTATATCACTCCAACCACGCTGCACCATGTCACGGCCTTGGAAACTAACTGAGGATCTCACCCGGCAAATCTACCACTATGCACACTTCCCATCCACGGGGATCAGCCTCAACCAGATGGTTCAGTTTGGCGCCCGGCCATCAGCTGGTACCCTCTTCCGTGCATCTCAATTCGTGGCCCAGGAACTCCCTATTCGCCTTGCTCATAGAGTCAAAGATCTAGAAGAGCTGCCGTATGGTCTTAGTAACAGCCCATCAATCATAAAAGTGCGGGATTGGTATGCCCAAAGTTTTGAAGAGCTTACTAGTTTACAACTGCCAACCCTGACTCCGGAATTAAAGAAGAAACTGTTTCACACGCAGCCGACGGCACCTATTGTTCTAGGTAATCATCATAAAATTAATGGTAACAACCACTACAATAACCGCAACTACCGTGCAGAGATTGGGGCCAAAGATGTTGCTATCCAGCCTGAGCCGGCTAGAATTACGCATCCGCTTAACAAGATGCAAAGCCAGGATAAAAGTACCCATTACTACACCTCGGTCGATGCTGACACCCTATGGCCATCAGAGATTTACAATTTTAACAAGAAAATGACAGAGACACTCAAGATCATCAAGCGCCGCCATGATCCACTAGTAACCACGGTGGCACAAGGTGTGGTTGAGTGGAAACAGCACAATAAGCACCAGTTAATCATTGACCAAAAAATTCAGAGCTTTTTGGACCGATTTTACATGTCACGTATTGGCATCCGCATGCTTATTGGCCAACATATTGCATTAAACACTGAGCCCGTGCGTGAAGACTATGTCGGTATCATTTGTACAAATTCAAACGTTCGCGAGATTGCCCAGGATGCTGTGGACAATGCTCGGTTCATTTGTGAACAACATTATGACCTCTTTGAGGCGCCCAAAGTTGACATTGTTTGTAACCCCAATATCTCGTTCATGTACGTGCCGGGCCATTTGAGCCATATGCTTTTTGAAATTATCAAAAACTCGCTGCGTGCTGTGGTTGAAACTCATGGCCTTGGTTCCGACGTCGTCTACCCACCCGTCAAGATTATCGTGGCGGAGGGTAACGAAGACATTACCATCAAGATTTCCGATGAGGGTGGTGGTATCCCGCGGTCAGCCATGGGTAAAGTCTGGACTTATATGTACACCACCGTTGAAGATGTTCCCTCCCTTGAACCCGACTTTAATAAAACGGATTTCAAAGCGCCCATGGCCGGATTTGGCTATGGTTTGCCCATTTCGCGACTCTATGCCCGGTATTTTGGTGGTGACTTGAAACTTATTTCAATGGAAGGATATGGCACTGATGCTTACCTGCACTTGAACCGGCTTAGCACTTCGTCAGAGCCATTGCAGTAGTAGAAAAGACAGCACCCTTGCTCTGTAATTACATTGATTTGGTTTTGTTGAAGAATATTAAATAAACAGATGATAAAAAAAATTAAAAAAAATATAAAGTAACATAGAAAACCATGTAGATTGACTATCAGTTTATGGTCTTGACACCAAACTGTTGTAAACAAAATTATAAGGCAAAGTAAAATACAGGAAAAACAGTTATACTTTTTTTTTATAATTATACCAAAACTTTTACCAGAGAGAAATGACGACAATAACAGTAACACCTATAATTGATAATGGGACTGGTTCATTTAAGCTTGACTGTTCTGAACTGGCCTGTTCTTTTCCTAATCAGCTCTGCAAGATTTCTGATAAAAGGAATTCAGAAGCAAGGCCCATCGCTTAGCCCACTAAAGATTAGGGGACCCATGTTTGGTTTATTATTATTGTTATTATTATTTTTTTTTTTTTTGATAGAATATTTTTAGCCAAATTCCGGAATCTAAAGTGACTTCCATGGCTAATACCTGCGGGCTTTGAGTTGACCTGCTGCTGCCCTTGTATGTATGTATGTATGTATGAAATCTGTTTTTATTCTTGCTTACTTAGCTACTATATGCTGATCGCTGCTGCTGCCCTTTTAGACATGATATTCTGGGTCTAGAATCGGGGCCCATGCTACTTTTTTTTTTTTTGTATGTGGAATCCATCAACTAGAACTTGAATTCAAAGTTGAATCCTTTACTCTTGGTTTTTTTTTTTTTTTTTTTTTTCTGTACTTGTAATTCTTTTTTTGTGTATGTTTAGTTGTAGACTGGGATCGTTCATTCTGTAAGTTATCATAAAAATAACAGAGTCTGTACATTCTCAACATGTCCTTTTCCTAGTTCCATGATGATGTCATCTGGACCATACCCAGGTACATAAGGGTCTGATCCCAGAATCAAAAGCAATGGGGGGTTGTCTTGTCAACCCCCATTGAATTCGTCGAGTGTTTTTTTTTTTTGTATTTGTTGTTGCTTTCATATACATTGGTAATGCAGAGGCAAAAAATGTCAAAGACGTTTTCTTATGAATATGGAATTTGTTTTATATTTTTGCTAGCCGAGAGAATCACATTCTAGTGGATCTGAACGCTGTCTTCTACACCCTTGACAGGCCCATTTCCGATCAACGTAGAATGGAAAAACTCCTCCTCCCCCTTTTGGATTTTTCCTGTTGTTGTTTGTTTTGAATTTAATTGTATTTACTTTGAACCCAATAATGTTGTGCTATCCTTGGTTGAAAGAAAAAAAAAAAGAGGCTTCGCGTAACCATTTACAATGTCACAAGGGGAGAAGGTTTCGTGACCCATTATAAATTGTCCAGCTCTTCATTATTGATGGAATTTTTTTTGCTTAGAATATCTTGGTTGGTACGAGGGGGGTTTTCATGTATCGACAATACCACTTGATTATAGACCTAGTTTTTTTTATTTATTTTTTGCTGTCCTAAACCTAGTTTTATTCATAGTAGTTTGCTGAGATTCATTAGGGTACAAGCTGATGTTATATATTTTCCTGTGGGTTCTTTGAGTTTCTTGGTTTCTTTTGAGTCATTGCCGTCTTTTTGTGTCCCTACCATCTCGCAGTTCATTGTTTCTGACGATGAAACCAGTAACAATATGCAATCGGTCCTTACTAATCTCATGGGTGACATATTGTTCGTTGGGGTTGACTTCATTGTAAACTACAGTCCAAAACTAAATCTACACATCCAAGGATCATTGTTTTGCAATTGCAAAAAAAAAGAAAAACAATATAAATATAATGAAGAAAAAAAATGTATAGTGATAGAAATACGGATACCATTTTGTTTATGTCCGTTCTACGCTATTCTGCATCTAGCGTTTAGACTTCAAGTCTGCCAGCGGCCTCACCATCCTCATCCTCAGAATCAAATGACCCTACTGATGACATATCCACGTCGGAATCATCATCATCGTCAGCGGTTTCAAACACATCTTTTGAGGCGTACTTTCTGACATATTCTATTTGAACATTGTTAGTCAAAATAATATTTAAAAAAAAACCAAATAACCGCTAGGGTATCTCAGACGTACCTTTGACTTTAGCCTCGTAGGCTTTAGGCTCTCGTAACAGCAGAGTGGAGGCTTCACTATTTAGAGGATCGGATGCATTTGGGTATCTCAGCAGCTGTGGCAAAAATACTTCAAAAATATTGATCATGTCTAATTAAACCCAGCTATTGTTAGTACACAGTCAACAGTAGTACGAGGCTATGACTATATTAGGCAGGCAACTGACCACCGTTTAGGCAGTATGAGTCTTCCACCTGTAGCCGAAAATACTCACCAAACATTGGGCTCCAGGTCTGATTGATGACATCCAAACAGACTGATCCACTCATCTCATCGATATTTGGGTGATACAGTTTATTCACAAACCCAATTGATGGCGACTTGTAGGGGTACTGGTCTGGCAGTTCAACATGAATCTTCCAAATTCCTCCAGTGTATGGTGCTATAAAAATAATCAAACCAGTTAAAATCAGAAACTCCACTATCAGACTCACACAAAACAGAAAATAGTCGGTACTTACTCTCCTCAGGACCTTTAAACTTGACAAAAAACTCTTGCCTGTACAAAAAGAAGCACATTAGAAACACATTAGAAGCCAAAGTGTAATTCGGGTCGGACCCCAGATCAACTGAGACTTACATGTTATCATTAACAAGAGTCACCTCAAAATCACTCATGAGCCTGTCAAACAAAGTGTTAATACTCTAATCAGCCACAATTCCACAGCAATCATTTGCAACACTTACAACTTCATGACATCTGTTTCAATTCGGCGTTTAGGAGAGCTACAAGAAAAGAAATTAAAGTCAGTACAAATTCTTTATCAGGTTTTGTCTACGGGGGATGCTCAGCTGAGATTTCCCCCCACACTTTCCCGTCTGCGTGAAACATACCTCATTGTTAATCAAATTGTATTTATATATATTGCGGATACCAGAAGTACTTGTGTAATAATATAAGAAGGGAAGATTGTCTTTGATTTATAAATTAATTGTAATGAAAAGATTTAAGGAAATAAAATATAAAAGAAAGTAGTTAAAAGAGGGAAAAGAAGAGAAAAGGAGAGGCAACTGGGTAAGATGTTTACATACTAATTATATATATGTGCAAAGCAATTTTAATTTTTATTTCTATTGAGCCATTTTTCCCCTTGCCCTCTGCAATACCGCACGTGATCTAATTTTGTTATCTTCACGTGATTACACCATTTACCCAGTGTATTCAAGTTTACATTTGTGTCTAATTAATGATTGACAGTGCTTAGGAAAAAGATTAAACATTCTTAAACCAACAGCCTATATTCAAATTGGAGTGGTATAATCTCATGTAAAGCAATACATGGTTGTCAGATATATAGGTATTCAATTTATCATCTTTGAATCAAATAACTACAAACATAATGGCATGCAAAGAAGACTTGAATTTCAAATTACTTGTCTCTATGAGACTGCCAAGGTAGTGGTGTCAGCACATATTATAAGTCCGAGCATTCAATGGCGCTGAATTCTCTATGAGTAACTTCATATGTTAAAGGAAATCAAATATTCTTTTAATAAGATATTTAAATATGTAACAGCTGAATAGCAGATAGATGATAGAATTTATTTTATTTTACATGAATAGCGTGTTTAACACAATTTGGTTTCTAAAACTGCATTAACACGCCTTTCCATAAATGTCAAGGGATTGAAAAAAAAACATCATCTAAACTCTTCCATATCCCTAAATAGTCTTATGGAATTACTCTTTCAATTGCTTTTGAATCTCATTAAAACATTCACGGTTTGACTATAACGTATATATACTCTCTTTAAGCTTAGCCTGGCCATACTCAACAGAGTTCAAGTCGGGTGAATATGGGACCAGTCAGTAAGATCAGTGCCATTCTCATCAAACCATTTTTTTTGAATAATATTAGCTGTATGCATATGAGAATTATCGTGTATAATCTCCATACCCATATGTTTCTGACACATCCACAATAGTACATGCAGCAACAAACTTATTAGGTGATTTACAGATATTTTGTGTTTCTATGAAGGGACCCTATCTAATTTTAAAATGAAATAACGCTTATTACAATCAAGAAGAATCGCTGGCTATCTACAACAAGGAAAGCTAGTCCCTGTATTTGATGTCTAATATATGTCAACGGTGGTTATACGGTGTTGAATAAGGCAAAACCATTGCGCGTTGAATACCAATCTTTTCTTGGCCTTTAATATATTGAAAAACTACACTTTTCCGGCTAAAATTGTTCTAATTCAATTCTAATACTTTTATTAAAAAAGTAATATATTGTTAAGTGTATGGAGAACGGGGTTTAATCTAATGATTTGGATCGTGGATATCAAATTTTGGTTTTTGTAACAGCCTTTCCAGGTTGGTCTCAGGTTTGATTTCTATCTCTCAGGTTTTATTTTCCTATCTCTCATCTCAGGGAGTCAAAGGTATCTACAATAACGCTGGCTGAGTTGTGAACGTGTAAGTTTTTATTTGAGGCTGACTTCAATGTTTTATCCAAAGGGATACTTTGGGGAACCAGTAGCCTTAGCACGACAAGACGGAAGAAAGAGCCACACCAGTGACTCCCACAATCATGTTTGCCCCAAAACGACCGTAACTATATAGGTTGAGCTGTATAAAACTTGACACGGGATCATACGAGGGAGATGTTGAGCACCTCGGATCTCGCTCTGGTACGACATTCAGTGCTTGGAATAGGGAGAAAGTATGTGATTGTATAATTCTTATAGTTTATAACATTTAGAAAAGTAAGCAAGAATAAAAACAGATTTCAGAACCATAAAGCTGTGCGAGGCACGACTTATGTGTTTATAAAGAAAGGGTAGGATATTGGTTTATGCGTTACGTATCACGAAAGTTTGTAGATTTTTACCTCGGGACGGTATATGATGAAAAAGATGGGCCCCCTGGTGTAGTTTAGTTATATTTAAAGCTTTGATAAAGAATCCTGCATCTACAAATGTCTAAATTACTATATGTATATCTGTACCAATCTACTTTTCATCGCGACCAATAATTCCCTCTTTTGCATCATTTTCACTCACCTTACCAAGGCCCTTGGTCATAGTCTTATCATAGAACCGGTATGCCAAGCTTGTACAGAAAATGATGCCACCAACAATGTTCACCAATCTCACAAGGAATTGCATAAAGGGAAGTCGAGTATCGGTGATTAAAAGGGCCACGGGCTCAATATCGTACTTGAAAAAAAGTCCTGGTGGGTGGACTTTGCCGGCGCGATCTTGTAAAAGCTCATTCACGGCATACTGGTTGGTTACAATAGTGCGACCTGTTGTGGAGCTCTTATACGTAGTGGGAACGATAGAGATAAAGTATTGGAATGCCATGGTGGCTATTATTTTTGATAAGTTAGTGAGTTCCCTAGAATAAAAAAAAAATAAATAAAATTGATAAAAAAGTTGAGGCCACTTACGAGAACTTGCGTATGAAACAATGCCATCCAGAGGGTTGATAAGCTTCGGGTAGTACTCTCCAAACGAAAACTCATCAATGATATGGGTAAAATTCATTGCTAATCATCACTTTGTTAGCAACCAAATTTCTTTTGGGATATTTTGGACTTTTCAAGTAATGATTAATCTGGTAGTTGTATACTCACAGTCTGCGTCTGGCATATGCGTCAAAAAAAAGTCCTTTGAAATTATATGAAAGTCGCCCTGGACTTTGTTGACGGGGAACGAACCGTAAATACGGCAGGCCTGGCCGTTGGGATTCTCCTTTCTCTTTGAAAAATGGCGAGCGCGCTTTGCCCGCTTTAGCACGCCGTGTAACGTTTCGCGGCGCAGATTCGAGTCGTCGAGTCTAATTTGATCTGAGTGCTTTAACGCTTCATTGAAATCGGTTTTCTGGAAAGTCAAAATTTCAGAAGCTATCAGTCGATCCAGCGATTTGTCTAAAACATTGGCAGAGAGCTTGTCGCAGTGTGTAGCGATGGTCATATCAATGTTGATTTGCATGTCGCGGCCCACGTTTTTTTCAACGGTGAACTGATGGACTTCAATACCACCTAGGTACTCTGCAAACTGGATCCATATGAAAAGAGCACATCCTATGGCAAGAATGATTGATACATATCCACCACGTTTCGATCTGATTGAATAAGATGACGATACCTTGGCTAATTCCCAGTGTTAGTACTGAGAACGTGCATCCCTAGAAGTCTCAGCGTTAATGGGTGTAGACTCACGAAAAGCATCAAATGATTTTAAAGAATGGGGCATAAAATTATCCATGGTTGTAGCCTGCACATTCAGGATGAGAATTCAAAAGTGGTGAAAGAGAAAAGTGAACTCTCCCCAAGGATGAGAAAAGTAAAACAATACACGTCGTTCATCCCAAAAAAACCCAAATGCAAGACTTTGAAGAGTAGAAAACTAAAAATTGAAATAATTGGCCCAAAAACAATATACATGAAAAAAAAATAAAGAACAAATATAATTAATAAATATAATAATACATAATAACAATAGAACAAGATACAAAATCAATACATCATTCCTCATTACTAGAAACAGCCATAGCTATAGCACTTGCGAACCCAACGGCGGCGGCGCCATTCCCCCCGCTCGTCATCTTCGTAATCATAAGCCCATGAATTCTCAAGGTCAAGCTCCACAAACCTAATGCCTCGCTGGGAGACCCAGCCTTTAGTTTTAGTATCCAGCACCCACGGTTCATCCTCCTTGAAAAACCAACCAATTGGTGGCTGAGCATCCTCTAAAAACCTTGTTCCCGGGGGCCGCGCATGCCTCTTCCTCAGAGGAGACTGGGGCTCATAGATAATAGGTGTGTAAAGCCAAGGAACCCATTGACGAGGGGTGAGGCCAACTCTTTGGAGCTCAAACAGCTCGACTTCACGTTTTTCTGGTTCAAAGTCAATAATAACTTCTGTTTTCTCAAGACTTTTGATGGCTGTGACAACAACAGACTCTTGTTCAAAGTAATTCTTAAGAAACTTTTGTACCTTAACTTTGATAACGGGGTGGGAATAAACAACTATAATCCATCCCAAGGAAAGTATGGCCAAGTGAGGAGGCACAAATGATGCAAAATAAGTTGTGCTGAAGATCAGCATCATGAGAAACAAGTAAGTGGCAGAAGCTCTTCTTTCATCCTTGAACGAGCCGACATGGTTTACAAAGTGCTCAAGCTTGTCAAAAGCCTCGACAAGCCGGCCTAATCTGTTTTGCAAATCACGAAGCCGCTCTACCAATACTTTTTCATTTTCCGCTTTCTGCCTTTTCAATTGGACCTCAATCATTTCCTGAATTTCCAGTCTTTCAGTTTCTGCCTCAATGACACTGTTATGCTTGTAGAACCTGGCCGGCAGCAAGTTTTGCGAGCTAGGATGCCGATAGTCATAGCCTGGAATGAGTACACCAACCAAAATTAGCAGCGCTGGAAGAGCAGACAGCAAGAATGGATAAAAGCAGATATAACTGTAAAGCATGAGCATCGACAGAGTAAGCGTCGGCTGATGCCACGACAGAATGTGAGAAATTGTAGCCGGAAGTATAAGTAGCAAGCCTGTCCTAGCATTCAACTTTCTCAAGTTAGAAGCAAGGATGGATAGCGAGAAATCTGGTTCGTCAGATGGAATTGCTGGTTTCTCTATGGTGTTGTTTAGCACATCATTTGATTGAACTGCAGTTGACGAGGGCAGACTAACTGAAAGAACGTTTTCGATGAGTTTGTCAACAATATGGTCTTTGAGAGTATCCTTGTGGCCGGTAGACTCAGTTCCTATTGACTGGAGGTAGCTGGGGCCGGCCATCATAATTATAATTGATTAATAGTGGTAGAATAGAAACGCCAGGGAACGGTGATAGTTGGCTGAGTTGCGCGGAATAGTGCATGCGATCATAAAATAACTCAAATGAAAAGAAGTATTAACAAGAAAGAAAGAAGAAAGGTAGAAATATAAAATTATTGGAAATATCTAGTCTTGTGTCGGCGTTCATGATTGTCATCGTGTTTAGTCCTTGGGAGAAAGAGGAGGAGTGGCATGTGATCCACAAAGGTACCAAAAAAGAAAGTGAATGTGAAAATGGTAAACTTTGCTGTCTAATGTAAGCCTGGCTTTGTATTCAATGTTTCGACAAATGAACAATTGCTAACTTCTGGTTTAATATGAGTATAGATTATTATTATTATCATTATTATTACTCACAACTACCTGCAACAGCTTTAAGATCTGCTCGAGCGCTCCGGCTGGCTTAACTTCAAAACATGGATGTTAATAAAAAAAAAAAAGAAAAAAAAACAGTTAACATCACCATGTCCGAAGACCAGCAAATGACAATATCCCCTCCTCTTATTTTCTTATTCTAAACTTTGCTTCGAGTAGAAGGTAATCTTGTGCATTACCCGATGTTGTTTCTCCTCTTTTTGACAGCTGGTAGTAGCCGTACAACCCACGTCAAAGTTACTATCATTGCCCAGTGCCAAAGGCAGTATGATTGTCCAGTGTCAAAGGTATTATTATTATCCAGCTTTTTTTTGTTTTTTTGTTTTTGCTTTCGTGACAAGTTTTGTTCAAACCCTCTAGTTAAAACGCCGAGAGTCAAGCTGCTACCATATACCGCAGCCTTGCTCAGGCTTAATGCTATCAGGACAAAACCTATACTGGCTCCTGAAGACTCTGATTTGCTATGGTCTCACCTTTTTCCGCAGATTGTAGCTTCTCATCCCATTTTCCCTCCTGAATTTCCTGGATCTCGTTAAACACTCTGATAAACTCAATCTCGTCATTCTTAATAGTCTGTAGCAGCTCCTCCGTGTAGGCCATGTATAAAGACTGCGCTAGCTTTAATGTCCAATGTGGTGCTTGATTATGTTAGTATTAGCTCTCGTAATCAAATAAACGCTATACCCCAATACTTACTTTTCTTGCTCTTTCGAGATGTTGACTTGACAGAATCATCACGTTTCAGTCCTTCTGATTCCAACAGCTCGTCATACATCTTTTTACCTTCCTAATAACCGCCAAAAAAAAAAAAAAGAAAAAAAATTAGCTACCTCATGTTGCATTGCAAGACTGCTTAAAATTGAAACGCCAGAAATAAAAAATGAAAAAGTTGGATTTTTTTTTTTTGGATTTAAAAACTCACCTCTTTTGTCATGATCCGTTCATCAATGTTCTGCAATAGCTGATGATCTTTTAGTTCTTGTACAATCTCATCAAACGAATCCTCACCCTTCTCGTTGACCAGCTGGGCCAAAATCAGCTTCAATATCAACGGAGGTCCGCTCTTTACCGCTGCAGCAGCCGGTGCTTGCTCATTTGTTGTATTTTTGCTAGCCAATTTCGAATCGGTTCCCTCTGACATGGCGGGGATTGCAAAGGTTTGTATTATTATTGTTAATACTTGCAAGGTATTTTGCTGGTTGGTATTGAGAAAAAAAATAGTAATACATTTCATTCCAAGAAAGACTACCCTAGCCCTTGAATCGACGGGAAGATAGATCTAATTTTTACAAGTTTTGTTTTACCATCTCAGACATAATAGAAACTGCCCTGATCTGAAGCCCCAATATGACTTCAAGTTTTTGAAAAAAGAAAAATGTAAATACAAGACTCTAATAAAATTACCAATATATGAATACATGAAAACTAATAAACAAAACAAACTGCACACAGCAAATCACGTAAACTTGACAGATCTGACCATGTTCTTTTTGATACCAGTTTCTTCACCACCATAGGAAGCAGTAGGCTGTTTGTAGACACGGCGGACACTGGAAAGCTTCTTCTTGGCTGCGTCGTACTTCTTTCTCTTTTTGACTCTGGCGTTTCTGTCCTCCTTCTTTCTCTTGGGAGTGAGACCCTTGTTCTTGAGAATCTGGTAGTTGATAGCACGCTTGCCGTTCTCACCAATCTCGTCCTGCAGCTCGTCAAGACGGCCCTCCTTTGCTGCTTGAATGGCAGCCGCATGGGCTTCCTTGCGCTCAATCTTCTTCTGTTTGGTACCAGCGGCAACCATGTTGTAATAGTCGTCGTCATAAGAACCGCGAACCTCACGGGCCGTCTTCTCGTCGTCCTCATTGTCGGAACCAAAGTTGTCGGCATCCTGTTGGCCTCTCTTGCGAGCTTCTTCATTGAGCCGCTGCTGGCGCTCAAATCTACGCTCCTTGTAAGGCAGATCAGAGTCACCAGAGAGCTTCTCACGAACCTTGGCAGATTGTTGATCAATCTTAGCAGTGTAGTATCTAAGGTTGCGCTTGCTTGACAGCTTGTCAGAAAGATCAGCCTTGGAAATAGAGGTAGTTTCACCGAAATCGCTAACACCGCTGTTATTCTTGCGTTTCTTGCTCTGTTTACTGATAACTGGAATATCAATATCAAAATCGGAGTCATGGTCTTCATTTTGGTTAGAGACTTCAAGATCCTCATCTTCACTGTCGCTTGCAAGGGCTTGGAATTCTTCTTCATCCTCCTCCTCATCGTCGTCATCTTCATCAACGACATCTCTCTTGCGCTTGCCGGCTGACTTGGCGTTCTTCACCAAGCTATCAGTATTGAGATCATCATCCTCTTCGTCTTCGGAAACTTCGACTTCACCATCACCAATTTCCAGACTGCTGACGGTTCTCCAAACCTCACGGCCCTTCAAAATACCCTCCATAACAGCGTGCTCTTTCAGGTTGATCTTGTTGCCGCCCGCTAAAATGTTGGCTATTAAAAGAGAAAAGTAGGCATTGATGGTGCCGAGATATGCTGATAATGATTTGTATTTGAGAGCGGCTAGCTGCGTCTCCGGCTGCTCCTCTTCTGATGTCGATGATTCCTTAAGCTCCTCGAGCTGCGGCAGTAGAGTAACTAGCTCTTCAGCCAAAGGCTTAGCCTCCGGATACACAGTATCCAGCAGCTTGGTTCTCTCTGCCACGCTGAGCTCGGCAGCGTCTTGTGTCGGGAGACTCTCAAGAACATGCTGGTCCGCTGCAGGAGCCGTCTCAAGCTCCTTTGCCGACTTTTCCCACTCTTTGAAATCGTCTTCTTCAAAGAAATCGGAAGCCTTCATTTCGCTCAAATGTTTCTTTTGTAAGCGCAAAGCCTCGGCTTCCTCTTCCTCCTTGTCTTCGTCGTTTTCGAGATCGTCTGCACCGTAGTAGTTGGATCTCTTGGTACCCCAACCACCTTCTTCTTCATCTTCATCTCCTTCAGCTCCAGCACCCTCAAATTCGTCTTCATCGTCGTCGTCTTCTTCTTCTTCATCACTATAACCGGCGCCTTTCAGTCCCATGATCTCTTCGTCGCTGAAATCTTCTTCGTCGTCGTGTGCATTGCGCCGTCTGCCGCTGCTGGATTTGCTTTCAAGCTCTCTGTCTCTCTGTTCATGAAAGGTGTCAACCTCGTCATGCTCAAAGTCATCCCAGGTCTCCTGGTTGCCAGAATTCCTCGCCATTGTGTATAATACTGTAGTCCTTGATGGATTGAAGAGCCGGTAGAAAAAGGGAATAAAAAAATTTTTAGACTACAGAATTTTTTGAAAATTGGGAGAAATCAATAACGTTACCCTTGCCCATGGAAGCCCAAAATATTTGAATCAACGGCCGTAAGATTTGTAAAAACAAAATAGTTTTGTGTCAACAGCTACATGATTCACTGAACAAAGTAATTATAAGCTCTTCAATTGATAAAATAGTATTATATATGTATAAATAATTCACGCCGCTCCCTTCTGTTTTTTTTTGTTTTGTTTGTTTTTGTTTTGGATATAAAAATTTTTTGGGGTTTTTTGGTCAAAGCCTTTTCGGGGAAAGAGGGAGGTTTTTAACTCCATAGCCACAAACTAGTTTCTTACTTCTTGTTTTGGTTATTCTTATTGTTGTTATTATTGCCGAAAGTCGGTGAGCTTGGTGAAAAGCTGGGCGAAGTAGGCGAATAAGAAGGAGAACTAGGAGAGTAAGAAGGAGACTGGTTGCCTGAAGGGCCAAAAGAAGGCGAAGTAGGCGAAAATGATGGAGAGGTAGGAGAGTATGATGGAGAAGCACCACCAGCATTACCAGTAAACTCCGGACTAGTTGGTGAGTACGACGGGGAAGTTGGCGAGTACGAAGGTGAGGTTGGTGAGTATGACGGTGATGTGGGTGAGTATGACGGTGAAGTCGGGGAGTAAGAAGGTGAGGTGGGAGAATATGAGGGTGAGGTGGGCGAGTACGATGGTGAGGTAGGAGAGTAGGAAGGTGATGTGGGCGAGTATGAGGGTGAAGTTGGTGAATAGGAGGGAGAAGTGGGAGAGTAGGATGGTGAAGTGGGAGAGTAGGATGGTGAGGTAGGAGAATAAGACGGCGAAGTAGGAGAGTATGAGGGTGAAGTGGGTGAGTAGGATGGAGAAGTTGGCGAGTAAGATGGTGAGGTAGGTGAGTAAGATGGAGATGTAGGTGAATAGCCAGGCGAAGTTCCACCGTAAGCGGGCGAAGAGACTCCATAAGTAGGACTACTGGGTGAGTAGGAAGGTGAAGTACCGCCAAAGCTAGGAGAAGAGCCACCGAATGAGGAGAATGGGGAAGTAGGAGCGTATCCAGGAGAAGAACCGCCGAACGGACTCTGGAAACCGCTGCTGTACTCAGTAAATCCACCACGATCATCACCACCAGAGTTAGCCATGGGCGAGAACGGAACATTACCATCAGCAGATCCAATACTAGTGTTGCTGTCATACATCGGAGAACGTCCGTCGTAGGGAGTAGCAGAACCTTCAATCATCTTTGGACCAGTAGCACCATAAGAGCCGTTAGCAGTGTCATTGGAATAGTCAACAGTGTTTGCCATAAGCATCTCATCATCCAACATGACATCGAAACTACCAGTTCCCAAAGGAGCCATCTGACCAAGCATAACATTCTCAGAAACACCTCTGCAGTCATCGAGCTCCGCAACAGCCGCAGCCTCGAGAAGAATTTCAACAGTTTCTTCGAAAGAACATCTCATCAAAGCACCAGTGTCAGCTCTATTAATACCATGACGGGTAATGGCCATAATGTGGCCTCTGGCAGTCATAGCATCAACAAGCAAAGCAATGTGTCTGTAGTTGACATAGGAACCATCAAAAGACAAGACATTGCTGATTTCCTTAAACAGAGACATTCTCGAGGCCTCGATACCAAGAACAGAAAGAACTTCAACAAATGAGTTACAGTAGGTTTTGCTGGCATCAACGCCCTCAATAGCCATGACATCGGCCAAGTTAGAACCATCAGTCTCCAGGTTCCAGGCAGCGATTTTCTGATACTCACCGGTCTCATCAGGTTCTCTGATTTCCATCTTGGTAAGATAAACACGGCTAATATTAGACACACCACAAAGAACAATGTTCTCGAGCATATGGAACATAAGCTTCTTGAGCATCTGATCTTCTTCAGCCTCGACCTCCTCACCCAGACTCTTGGGATCACGAACAATCCTACATCTGATTACAAGGTCAGGAGCGTTATCATCAGACCAGATCAAAGCCATATCGCCGCCAAAACTTGCAGAAATCTTCTCAGTGACTTGATCCATAGTCAAGTTATTGTTAAGCAATTTCTGACGATCAATCTCAAGACGAAGAACCCATGGACTATGCTTGTAAAGCTCGGACAGAAGCTTCTCATCAGGAATACTAAAGTGAGTAGCAACAATGTCTTCATCTTCAGGAATGACAGTAGACTGAGGATCAGGATCGTAGTAGATACCAGTAGCCTTAACAACATGAGACAAGTTAGTGTACTGGATAGCAGCCATGACATCCTTGGCCTTGGTCATGTCAAGAGAAAGCTCTTTTTCAAGATAAACGGACATAGAGGGGGTCTTAATGTTCTTGGCAACGTTCAGAATTTCCTTCAATCTAGGAACACCAAGAGTGACGTTCTTAGAAGACACACCAGCGTAATGGAAAGTGTTTAAAGTCATCTGGGTAGCGGGCTCACCGATAGATTGAGCAGCAACGACACCAACCATCTCACCAGGGTTGACCATAGATCTGGCAAATTGAGACTCAACATCACCAATGGCCCACTCAAAAGAAGCTCTATTAAGATGGAACTCCTCAATGATACGTTTGGTGGCAAAAACAGAGCGTAGCATACACTTGAAAAGGATAGTAGCATTGTGCTGAGCCTCAATAGTAAGTCTGTCAGTACCTCTAACAACGATAAGACGCTCACAAAGATTCTTGACACCATTAATAATCTCAGGAACAGTCAAGTTACTGGCCTTGTTGAGATCAACATTGAAAATCTGCTGCGCATTGAGAATGATACGTCTAAGGTTGACAGGTAAGTGCCAGCCAGAGTCACTACCAGGGAAACTACCAGAACGCAAGAACTGTCTGTCCTCCCAAAGCTGGGAATACTCCTCATCGAGAAGTCTTTGAAGTTCGATATCACCGAAAATTTCGTTGCCGCTTTCAATGAGAGAAGGCTTGAGACTCTTGGCGGAATCCATGAGATCGATTTTGTATCTATTCTCGAAAGCAGCATTGGTACCCGGAATAGTGTCAATAGGTTGATTTTCGACCTTGACAGAGTCGAGACCATCTTCACCGTAAACAAACTGAAGAACATCACCGAGAGAATTTCTGACAGTACCATCATACTGAACCATGACATCTTCCAAAGCTTTAACCAGACGACGTTGAATATAACCAGTCTCTGCAGTCTTGACAGCAGTATCAATCAAACCCTCTCTACCAGCCATGGCATGGAAGAAAAACTCCTGAGGGGTGAGACCTCTCAAATAAGAATTTTCAACAAAGCCCTTAGACTCGGGACTATAATCATCCTTTGTGAAATGCGGCAAGGTTCTATCGGCAAAGCCGAAAGGAATACGCTTACCCTCGACAATCTGCTGACCCACACAAGCAGACATTTGAGAAATATTGATAAATGAACCCTTGGAACCAGAAATAACCATTTGCTTAACGTTATTCAGTTCCTTAAGCGATTTCTCGGCAGACTTACCAGCATTATCTCTCGCCTGATTCAGAGTTCTAGAAACATTCTGTTCGAAAGATTCACGAAGAGTCATACCTTGTTCTCTTTCCAGCTTGTTAAGCTGGGCGTCATTAATGATCTCCTGAACCTTCTGCTTGGCTTCGGAAATTGTTTCAGTAATGTGTCTCATTGTAGCTCCATCAGCAATGGTATCACCAATACCAATGGAAAAACCATTGTGAAGCAGCCAGAAATTAACAACCTTCTGAATGTTACCGAAAAAGTCTCTGCACTCTTGAGGACCCTTCTCACGGAAAATAACATCAATCAAACCACCGGCAGAAGCACCAATGGTCTTCTTGTTGATAACACCGTACATAATCTCACCCTTAACAATTAGCATACCATCATCCTCTGGCGACATCGGGGTCTTGTCAAGTCTTCTGATATGAATGCCATTGGGAATGCACTGAGCAATGACCTGCTTACCAGTCCAAAGAGGCTTGGGCTTGATAATGGCAGGCTCGGGAACAACACCATTCCAGTGAGGGATCCAGAAAAGAATGTTCATCACCTGTTCATACTCAACAAAAGTGTCACGTTTAGTGAGTTTTCTGATACCACACAGAGTGTCCTGCACAATACCCATACATGGCTTGTTAGACTGGGGTGTAATAATCTGAAGAGGGACCAAACAGATCTGACTGAGCTCTGCTCTAGTCTCTTCCGACTGGGGAACATGCAAATTCATCTCATCACCGTCGAAATCGGCGTTGTAAGGAGATGTAACGGATAAGTTCAAGCGGAATGTAGAGTATGGCATGACCTTGACTCTGTGTGCCATCATGGACATTTTATGAAGAGAAGGCTGACGATTGAAAAGAACCGGATCATTATCCATTAAATGACGCTCGACCTTCCATCCATACTGAAGAGCAATATCACCAGCTCTCTTGTGATAACGCAAGTCAATTCTCTCACCAGTATCTCTGATAACATACTTGGCACCGGGATGCTCGTTAGGACCGTTCCGCACATACTGCGTCAGTCTGTGAATATTGTATGGAGTAACTGTCTCAGGGTATGATAAGACCCGAGCAATACTTCTGGGAACACCAACTTGATCAAGATCGAGATTGGGATCACCTGTGATAACAGTACGAGCAGAAAAGTCGACACGCTTACCCATCAAGTTACCTCTCAGACGGCCTTCCTTGCCCTTTAGACGAGCTCTAATAGATTTAACAGGACGGCCTGACTTTTGCAGTGCTTGGGGCTGACCAGCAATATCGTTATCCATGTAAGTAGCGACGTGGTACTGAAGAAGTGCTTCGAATTCGTTGATAACATGTGCCGGGGCACCTTCTTGCTCGCATCGTTGAACATTGGCGTTGGCCTTGATGATGTCGGCAAGCTTGTAGGTTAAATCATCCTCACCTCGAGCAGACTCGTTAATAGCAATACTGGGGCGCACAGGAGGAGGGGGGACTGGCAAGACAGTAATAATCATCCAGTCTGGTCTGGCATAGTCTTCGTTGAGACCAAGTCTGTAGAGATCCTGGCTAGAAATATGCTTAAAAACATTTAAAATTTCACCAGGTGTAAGCGCGCGCTTTTCTTGGATAGCCTCACCATCCTCGCCCTTCTCTCGTTTCCAAATACCCATGAGCTTAAGACCATCACGTCTAACAGTGGGTTGAGAGTTACCACATCCACCATGATGATGGGGTCTTTCGCCCTTGGGGAGATTTAGGGAATCGTCATCTTCAACAGGATCAGCCTCGCAGACGGTCTTGACTTTACAAAGGGTCCAGACGGCATTAAACCGTCTCTTAGGGTCGCGGATGCTAATGGCTTGAGCAAAAAGAGGATTAGACTGTTTGCAGTTAGAATCAGTAGGTTCAATAAGAATAAGGAAAATGAGCTTACTTCATCTAGGCGGACTTTGCCACAATGGAAGCAAATGCACTCGCAGATTTTCTTTATTTTATTAATAAAACCTGAAAATTGTTGTTAGAAGAAAAAAAAGGCTCTAAAAAAACGCGTCGAAAAATAAACATACCAATGTGAAACACTGGCTTCGCAAGCTCAATGTGTCCAAAATGACCGGGACATTCAGACATGGTATCACCACACTAGAACATTGTATTAGAATCATAGATCGGCCACAATGAGTTAATTCATATAACATATGGAAGAAGGGCTTACCGTTTGACACTTGAAGTTTCGGTCAATAGTACCAAGTCTGGGGTCATTGAGGCCACCGATACGCGGTCTTTGACGCGTCTCGTCCATGGTCTCCGGATATTCGATCTTCGCAACGCTAATAGCTTTCTGTTTATCATGTTAGTCTATTGATTGTCCTCGGATCAAAAGTGAAAAAAAAAAATAATACACATCTCAACTTACAATTTCCTCAGGTGAAAGAAGACCAAATTGAACCTATGTTCAAATTAGAAACACGTTAAATAAGAACTTGGACTCATTCCTTAAAAAAAAAGGCCTACCTCTTTGATCGTGCTCAAAGGAGCACTGGAGTGAGGAAATCTTGCGCCACTCATATTTGCGTTTTCGAGATTTTTTGTTTTGGCTGTTTGAAGAAAAGAAAAAAAGGTCGAAAAAGGTTGTTGAAAAAAGTTGTCGTGCTAGAATACACTAAGATAATAATGATTTTTATGGATTTCTGAGTACTCTCCCTCTTAAAACGTCGTGACCGTTGGCGTCTATGGGGGGGTTGTAGAGTTTAGTTGGTAGAAGAAGAAAAGTGGGATTTGGGGGTGGTGGTGTTGATAAATTTGGGAGGAACTGGCTGGTGTAGGAAAATGAAATTTTGAAAAAAAAAAGGCAAAAATTCAAGGGAAAACAAAAACAAAATTACGCCGATATAGCAGCCCAGTCATCAATCCATTCAATGTATGATCAAGGTTACCCTACCTATATTAAAACTTTCCAAGCCCCGTCAAACACGAATGAGCAAGTATCAGCTACTACAACAACAGCCCGGATATTACGCAAAACTCAAGGAATAATTGCAATTAAATGATAATGAAAATTTATACCATGATTAATAAATTAGCTGTTTCATCCCAAGTTGTGGGATTTAGTCTTCTGACGGTTGGGCTTGTCGCTCCTTTTGTAGGCGTTCACGCACATTCTGAATGATCGCGTTGTGTGTGCGATCCTCCAGAATTTGTAGCTTGGGTTCAAGATCCCGCTTCAGATCCCAGTTTGCTCTCTTAGGCTGTAGCATCTCCAGGTCAATTTGCTTTCCGGACTTGGCTTTCAAGTCTGCCAGTGCCTCTTGCTCAAGTTTACTTGACGCGAGCTCAACGGTTTCCACTCCACCGGCCCCATCACTGATTTCCATCGTTGGAGGATTGCTGAATCCTAATTTCGGAGCCCGGGATTCAGTATCGAAATTTCGCCCGCTTAATATGCTCTGTACATTGTCGTTTCTGTTTCAAAATCAATGTTAGTCTTGTTCAAGGCAGAAGCAGTTAGTTGAACCTACTGATTGCTGGAATCTTTTTTGTTTTTTAGATTTCGCAGCTGTGCTAATCTTGCTTTCCGGCTTTCAGATTGTGATTCTAGCGATGACATTTTATTGTTGCTTGGTGTTGTATGAAGGGTATGCAAACTAGATAAGAGTAATGGTTGGAGAAGAAAGAATAATAGGGAAGTAGTTTTCCATGTTCATTGTGATCAACGTTGGGAGTTTGAAAACAAACAACCAAACTTTACGTAGATGAAAAGGCGAATGAGCGGGATAAGTATTGTTTCAAAGTACAAACTGGGGTTATTAGAAAAATGAAGCAAAAAATATATTTTCATTTCACAATCATATTTAGGCCTTAAATATTTGAAAACTTCAGAATAATTCAATAGTTGTAACTGCGCCGACTGAATATAAGTGATATATCATTTAATGCTATTCTGGTTCTAGGCACACAGTTATAGAATATCAACAAAAAATGCTACTAATATGGATTTAATCATTCATGATAAAATAAACTATTAAAATAAATTACTATAGAAAAACAGATAATTTGGTCATGATATTTGTATCAAAGACTACCAAGTTAAATCAAGTAAACATAGCTTTTAGCTTCAACAACTAGAGCGTAGAATGAAATATTAATCTTTACTAGTCTAAAACTATCAGACGATATATTTTATTACCAGCTTGTATTTGATCAATTAGATATATTCTTTTCAGCTTTATTTATTAAAAGTGAACAAAGCGAAATCCAAGCTTTCAATTGCATGTTATTGATAGAATGTGAAAAGATTGGTCAAGCGGCGCGCCAAACAGATATTGAAGGTTTTGACAACTGTTAACACCAAATTCTTGCCGTACTTGGTAACAAAATATACCCTTTGAAATCATTGCCGTTTGTATGTTTTATTGAGAGAGAAAAACGATAGAACTGTGTCCAACTTTGCTGTAAAGCTAACAATTGATTAGAAAAGTGCGTTAGTGAGCTGAAAAATAGAGAAACTTGATCACCTCTGATAAGATCTACTAGACGTTTTTTTCAAAAGATAAAAAGATAACATAGATGGCAAAACAATAAAATTGTTCAAAGCTCAAACATATTGTTATTATGGCACGTTTTTTTGTGCTAAAAAATTTATTAAACAGGATTTAGGCTATATAAAATTATTTAGTGTTTACTTAACTCTGCTTATTGTCAAAGTTTTAAGTCTGAAATTTGACTTAAACTACCAACCGGTGAAAATACTTACAAGCATCAATTATATTCAAATCAGAGCATATTTTGACAGGACTAAATAAATATCCATGTTTTATTTAAGAAATTATTTTTTTCAATTTTAAAAGCCAAAACATGCTTTATTTTTGGTGCTGTACTCTGGTTGTCTGATAGTTGTCTGAAAGTTAACCAATATTACCATCGATTTTGAATCTTCCTTAATATTGAAAACCTCACAAAGCTACCGTGAAATAATCTAAAAAAAACACATCTGTAAAACTAATGTACAAGTCAGAATTATCAAGCCAGCTAGCGGACACCCAAATTTTATAAGTAATATTCTTCCGTACCCCCAGCAAGTTTGAAAATTGAGTGTTAGATACTATCTACATATTACCTTAGATGCTGACATTGAAGAATATATATATATTTTATACTTAATGCTAACAAATATTAGGTGCTTAAAGACCAGTTCATATTTTCATAAGTTTGGTCAGTGACTCATGCAATCCTTTTGTCTTAATATCTAAATGTTCCGATAAGAAGAGATTTAAAATTTCCGGGTTGTTGGTATTTGCATTATTGTACCACCACGAGAATATCATTTTTCACATATCTTTAAGTTTCTACTCAGCACCTAGTTACAAGGTGCTGTTTTTATGATTATAATTGTAACAATATCAAAAGAAAACATTTAATTCTAGAAAATTTCTCTCCCCGAGGCTGATCAAGCAGCCGTTCCAACCGTTGTGATCATGTGGGGGTTTGACATTCTATGGAACCGAATTCTTCACGGATCCAGCTTGTGCCACATTCATGTTAGCTATATAAAGTAGTAGTCTTTATGATTTTGTGAAAATGATAAGTTTACGCATTCTCACGGTTGTAAATTGCCTATAAATGATAGGTTTCTATGGTTGAGCAGACAGCCTGGAATATCCTAAGTTAAAACCCGTTTTGATGTACCACACAGTTGAATCAGTTTAATGTCATGAGTTTACATAGTACAAGTTTAAAAGACAAAAAAAATACTTACCAGTTGTATTGTTTCAAGTATATGAAAAATATATATAAAATATCTCATATGGACGGATATTCGGAAATCAAACATGAGATTGATAATCGTAACTTATATTCTAACTATGAAAAAGGCCAAGTTAGGGAAAAAAGACAAATAAATAAACAAATAAGAAAAAAGCTGCTTGCAAAGCTTGCCAGATCTTTTGATTTTGCGAACCAAATATGCAACCTAACTGAAATGATTTATTTCAACGGGTATTTAGATACCAGCAATTCCAACCACACGCCCATTAAAAGAGATCTGGTTTTTTTGTATTGTATTTGATTATCCCGCTGTATCTATTGTGTATAAAAATGGAGATCCCGCTGAATGCTGTATCTACTGTGAAATAAAAGTGTGGTTCTAGAATATAATCAATTAGGTATCTGCCTGGTGCCAAGTAGGTCCTCTGACTTGGAGTTGTCAATAAATGAAAAACAAAAATAACGCCGTCATTGAGAGACGCCCATTTCTATTTTTTTTTTTTCAAACAGAAGAATTCAAAAACATAATAAGTAAATTTCAGAATCTCTTCCACTACAAACAATCAACTGTTATTAAAGAGACACCTAAGCAAGATTTTGCGTATACAACTCAAATATCAGCCACCCACACGTTGCGATGGCTAACTTGCGCCTAATGTATTCTCAAATCTGATTCACTTAAGCACGAGTTTGTGATAAGCAAACGCTGGCAAATTTTGACAGTCTCATCAGTAACTCATTGAATGCAATAATGTTTAGACTATTTTTTTAACATTGCCGCTATTCCAATAGACCCTTTCTTAACTAGATATATATCTGCTTTCAAACCTACGTTTAGGATTGGTACAAGTGTCGATTGGGTATAAGAAAGAGAAGTTAAATTCCAAACTACTTATCTCAAAGAAGATTTTCAATGTTGCAAATTTAACTAGTAGTGGGGGTTATAATATTTCATGACTAAGGCTAATTATATTTGCTTTTGACCCGAAAGTTATCAAGTCCAATGCTTAACATTTACAAATATTTCATTTTCATGCTCCACAGTGGTCTTTGAGGGGTATCACTAATCATCAGTGGTAATGTAACAACATCAGACTAGCTCTAGCAAATGTCAAAATATTAAAAATATGGAATCCTCAATTTTTGAAAGTCGTTTCCAATAAACTTTTATTTATTTATTATATTTAATTTATTATTATGATTTCAAGGGTATTGTATATAGATAATCAGTTCAAGGGCATTGTAGTTGGATAGATAATCAGCTTATTGTCCTTACATCAACTAGTTACAAACAAAATTACAAAACAGAATGACATACAAAGTAGACATGAATTTCAAAAACACTTGTTTCTGTGGGACTGGCAAAGTAGCAGTGCCAGAGCGTGTTATGAGTTTAAAGCATTCGATGGCGCCGAATTCTTCTAAGGGCATTGTGTGGTACTAGTTATAATAATACTTCAACCTAGCAGTTTGAGCTTCAAAGCTAAAAACTTCAAGACAGTTTGTCATAACCAGGTAGTTATAATTATAATAAATCTGTTTATTGTCTTAATATACAAATCAACAAAATAAACAGGTATTTATAGCTATTTGTCACATTCTATTGGGCTATTCTTGAATTCCCAAAAAAAAGTAATTACTCTCTTCACAAAATTTGATACTTGGCTTTAACGACGTGCCCGATGCTAGAAATAAACGCAATCTAATATCAGGTTCGTTCTAGTCAAACAGTCATATTTGCGGCCGAAGTCCTTCCTTAAAACAGACAAAATACCGACTTTATCGATTCAAAACTTGCGCTATGAACTGCGTAATCCCATTTTGTTTTTGTTGCTAGACAACTGGATAATCATTTATTATTTATTATTAATTTTGTTTTATCGAATTTGCTGTGCTTAATCTGATCTAGACATAATATTTGAACAAGTGTCATCCTTTGGCTTTCAGTTGTCTATTTCTTTATACCGCCTCCCCTTTTAGCTACAGAAGTTGTCATCCATAAATTAGACGGCACCACCAAAAATTGATTGTTGGCAAATGCATGTCATCTACAAACCACAGTACATATGACATACTAGTCTGTAGTTGATGTTTCAACTGCCAATCGAAACTACCGTAACTGCTGGAGTAATGTTATACATCGGGCCAATCATAAGGACTAGCTAGATAAACCATCAGGCCTTTTCAGTAGCCAAGAGATGTAATTTTGTCTTGGGCCCTCGTTAAATAGCTCCACACACTAAGAAACCTGGCTAGAATCTACTATCTAAACCGTAATTTTCAAATTTGTATAAAAGCTAATGGTATTGTAGATACTGGGGATTTTTAGCAAAATCTGTTTGTTGTTTTTCATTTTGGAGAAATTTCATTCGGGCGACGACTTGGTTTCTGTTATGATAAAAACAGAGCCCTTTTGAAATTTCTTTAAAAACTCAAATACCTAAGAATGCCCAACAAAAGTTTGTAGATTTACTGATAGTCAATTCTCTTTGTTCAAGAAATAAACTCTGTGGTTGCCCGTTATTTGGATGTCAATTAACTAGTGGGTCTGATTGAGACTTAACTGGCGCCAAGCAAACTTTGCAGTAAGCTTTATAATAAACTTTGCAGGTTCAATAGAGAGGCTTTTATATCTTGTGAAATAGTTAAATTAACTTTACTCCCACTAAAACCATTAGTTTTTAATTTGAGATTAATCGAGAGACTTATCATCCAGGACTAAATGAGTTCTAAGTGTTTGGATACTAATATCTATCGATGGTTTTGTTTTCCCTGTAAGAACAAATAGATACCTTTAGATACTCATGATAATACATGAAGTTTTATTGATCTGGTCAAATAATGATTAGCTCATAAACAGGTAATAAGTCAGGGAGAGAAAAAAGAGTGATAAAACCAACAACTAAAAGCTACTGTAGTTTTAGCATGGGTGAATCCGGGTGACGAAATTACAATTTGTAGCTCAGACCAAAACAGAAATGTTCACGCGCATTTTACTGATGACTGGACTTACCAGCCCGTGTGAAGTTTTTAAGATAGATGACCACTCTTACCCTTGATTACGCCAGGTTAATACATGGTTTTCAAACGACCAGTCATCACCACTGCTTGCATTGGTGGATCCTAGCCCATATATTTCTACGCACTGTTGGGAGTAACCGTAGCCCATAAAATACAACAGCACAAGATGTTAATCAAAGTGCCTTTTCATTTTGTTTATTCAGTTAATTTCTATTGCTCGAATTTGATTACTGCCAGTTTCCAAATGATGACATTTTAAAAGGGAGAGCGAAAAATAAAAATAAAAAGAGGTGATATACATATCGATAGAGAAGGAAAGAGAAAACGGGTGCCCGTCCAAAATAGAACAAGTTTGTTTCGACTTCGAGAGCAAAAATCCTTTTTATTTATTCAAATGACGAGAATCCCGAGGGCCAAAAACAAAACAAAAAAACAAAAGTTGAGACAAAAAGGGTTGCCGCTCACATTGCCAGTGTTTATACAAACGCCAAGCAGATTTAGAATCTTTCCTCCGATATATAGGTGGCTAGTAAAGCGTTAGTTAAAGCCCGTTAACTAACAGTTAATCAGACAGGTAGTCAAGATAAATTAAGAGCATTGTCCAACTATGGACAGGACGGTACTGGCGGCTATGGCCTGATAGAGTTAGAATGTCTGATAGAGCTAGTATAATAGTAGGCAACCAATCATAGTAGGAAAACTCTGTAGACAACCCCAACTTTTATTGGATGACAGAGTTTGAGTTGCTCTGACAGCATTTTTTGAATACGAAAACTTTTGTAGCTCAATGTTGGAATCCAGAAGGTTTCAACCAGATAGGGAAGCCAACGATAAGCAAAATAACTAAAAGCTCAGTCCTTGCTGCCTGTGCTTTTATTGTTTTGTAAAGTCTGGTATGAAAGCATGAAAGGAAATCCAAAATGCCGTTTGGGCAGCTTTTTGTTTACAAGCTTGAACCAACAACCATGATGTTGTCATAACTATAATTGAACAATGCCACAGAAGAAAGAGTGACGTACAAAGGCGAGCACTTATATACCAATTAGTGTTCGTTGATATAATCATTAATGATGCTTTTAAACCTCGTTAAACGCAAAGCCCATAGTAGGATTTTATACTATTATAATTACAGTGTGTCATGAAACCTTTTTTTTTTTAATATTTGTTTTCGCTGTTTGAAGAGGGTGATCAGCCACAATGAGTTGACAAGCCACATTTTGGTTTAGGCTAGATTAGCGGCATCTGCATGGAGCCCCAAATCTTTTTTTTTTTTTTTTTTTTGACTGAAAGCCTAGACAAAACATCAGCGCCAAATAACAACCAAAATGAAAATAAAAAGCCTGATGAAGAAATTACCGGACTGAGTCAAAATACCGATATCGACAAGTCTTGTGATATTTCTACTTACACCAGAAAACACTGCAAGAATGATACTCTCAAATTGCCGTTTCTATCACCGAGAGACTTGAGGCCAAAACCTTTTTTTTTTTTATTTTTTTTTTTCCCCCCTTTCTAGGCGGTTTCATAGACAGTAGCTCTGTTGCTGGTGTCGCCAGATTACAAAGTTCCTAATTCGTGTTAACTGCAAAAGCACCCCATAGTATTGACCTCAATTAAAACTAGCCCTTGTCAGTAAGTATGGTTTCATAGTTTATAATTAATGACTTTGGGGTCAAATGTCGGGCCGACTGACAGGCACAATCACAAAAGTTTCCATATCGGAGTTGGCATCCCTGCTATTCCACTATGAAGAATTATTAGGTTTTGACAACTCATCTAAGAATACCGGTTAATGAAATTGTCAACCAAGACAAGGATCCGCTGCTCCAAAAATGAATAAAACTTGGGATTGACTTAGCGAGCATCATTATTCATTGAACACACCAAAAAAACAAAAAAAACAAAAATCTCTACAAAGGTAGAAAAACTTTAAAGCAATCAACAGTTATCAACATTTTAGTTGGCAAGATAATAGCAGGAAAATACCGAAAGGAGGTTTTAAAATCTTATGAGTTGCTATCAGTACTTTCCTTTAGTCCTTCAGTAGCCTTTTAAGGTGGTATTCTGGTCAATGCTATTTACCACCTCGGCCGATAAGTTGTTGCTTATAGTTGAAAGTCTCTATTTACCATCAAATATCCCGTATTGAGTATACGCAATGACTCCTCACGACACTACCGGGGTTGTCTTTTGTTGCTTTTTGTTGAGAAGCTTAAACAACATTCCTGAAGCAGAGGACGACCCATCTGAGCATCCGAGTGGAGAAGTTACAGCGCTTGCTTCAAGGTTGCTTTTTATTACATAAGCGACATCTTATGACTAATCAAAATTGTACTGCATAAACCCTAATTTTCATTAACCTGTAATTGGTTGGTGTGATAGTTTAAACAAAATAGCTTATGTCATGTATTACGTGTCACACTGTGTAGGCAGGAGAAGCTAGATTCAAGTAGGAAGAAATTTACACAAGATACTTTTTTATCAATGAACCTAAACCCAAATACGGTTAGAACAAGGATTTTCACCGTTATCGGCGGAAGAAGTGACCGTTGTTGCTGCGTTTTCGGTCAGAAGCAAAAGGAGAAAAAGCCTTCCGGTCAAAAGCTTGTGATCACAGGAAGTTTTACTACCAGGGCAAGTTTAATTAACTAGATTGTGTATGGGAAGTTGTCACCAAAAAAATAAAATAAAAAAAAATTATGTGGAACCTTTTGTTGAGCATCAATGGCACTGCAAAGAACCCTATCAATTTAACAAAGGCAGCTCGCGTCGTTATTATGAATCCATACTAGAACCGAGGGGTGCCTGATTAAGTGTTAAAGGGATTAAAGGTTGTAGGGCTGATCAGTGGCAATGGCACAGCCTAGTCTGCTTAAGGTGCTTTTTTTGATTTTTTTTTTTTTTTTGGTTTTTTCCTCTTTGTTGAGAAAAAGGTGGTAACAACACATTTTGAGAAAAAAAGTGGCCGCAAAGACTGTGTAGAAAGAAAAGGCGCTTTTACGCGAAATAACCAAATTTCACGTGCTCACGCATAATTGTGGCTCGACTCCTTATGTCAGCAACACGATTCAGCTTATATCAGCAGTTTATACATTTCACCATTTGTAGTGCTCTATCCGCTGCAGTTGTGTACCTTTACGTACAAGGAAAAACATAAGTGTACTTCCGTTTTAGTCAGTAAAGGCATGGGAAATACGGGAAATAAATCTTGGTAAAGTATTAACGGAGCTAGTTCCGAGTAATGGATAGTACTATTTCTTTATGACTAAAAAACGACAGGAAAAAGAAATGTGATAAACCCTAAACCATTTTATTTTAATTTTTTTCCCTCTTTTTTTTTTTTTTTTTTTTTTTTTTTTTTTTTTCAGTTCAATCCTGCCGTCTTAACAGCAATGAAGAATCAAGTATTTATTAAACAGTATTTCCTCGTTGTTTATTTATTTATTTATTTTTTTTTTTGTTTTCTGGAAATCTTTTTCTTTTTAGAATTTATTATTCAATAACTCATAAATATTATTTAACCACCCCAATCCCGTTTTAACAAAAAAGAAATACTCAACGGTTCATTCAAAATGTCTGCCTATTAACTCTCAACAACTCAGGTCCATCATCAGAACTAGAATTAACTACAACAATCAATAGTTAAAAAATGTCGGTCTATTATACTCAACTACAACAACAATACATTCAGTCTCAATTCTCAGAATTTAGTTAACTTTTTACATTACAAACTTTCTTCTTTTTGAATCCTTCTTCTATTATTTTCACATCGAACTCATTTCAAAATGTCTGGATCATCTCACAATATTGTCAGTCCTCCGTCTCCACGGAAAATCTCATTCTCCAAGGGTGAGCAGTTCTTTGAAAACTTTTCTGCGGCTCAGCACAAGGTCAATTGGAATGAAGACCTTAACATTTTGTTGACTCCTCAAGCCGAAGAGCTTCTCATGTTGCCCATCAAGGGTGAGTCTGGTGCCGATCTTGTGGACCACTCACCCCTTATCGGTACCAACAATTTGTTAACGCCCATGTCTGATACTATCTCCCCAAAATTACTCGGTGGAGCTAAGATCGATAACAACGAGATGTTGACGTTTGGTGGCTCGCCACTCATTGATTGCAATGATATCGAAGATTCCAACAGCTGGGTCTCGCTTTTTAACGATGATAGCACTGAGCTAAAACCTGTTATCAAGCCCACCCTCCCGGCGAATACCATCATTGCCAAGACGCCAGTACCTATTCGCAAGAAGCCTGAGGTCATCAAGTCTGAACCTAAGATGGATATGTCTTTGCAGTCTACTCTGCTAGCTAATGTTGGTCCTAGTGTGAATGACTTGAACTCACTCAAGCGCAAGCGTCAAACATCTATTGCAATTGAGTCGCCCACAGGCGAATACAAAAAAGATTCGCTGGGTATCACTGCATACAACCGCAAGCCGCGTTCTACTCCTCTTTCACCTATTGTGGTCGATGAAGGCAGCGGCGACAGCGTATTGGTCAAGCGTGCCCGTAACACTGCTGCTGCGCGCCGTTCACGCGCGCGAAAGCTTGAGCGCATGACGCAACTTGAGGCTAAAGTCGAGGAGTTGATTGCCAAAAACAAGGACTTGCAGTCCGAAAACAAAAAACTGAAGACGACCATTGATGAGCTCAAGGTCGCGCACGGTCTGGACACATAATCACGCCGGCCGTGTTAACGAGGGAATGAAGATAAAAATACCTGGTCAAAATGACAACCCAATTAAATAAAATTGTAACGTAGATGATGCTGTTCAATAACTAATAATAAAATATTACTTAATTATAAGAAATTGGATAATAGGCGGTGAAGCCTAACGTAATAACCTTGGTAGTTGGACTCGATTGAACCGTTAGTCGTTGAAAAGCCAGCGCACAAACCAAGGATCTGACGTTGGTACCCGTTTGTTTAAATTTAGTTTTTCATTACCGAGCATTTATGATTTTCCACACTTATTCACTAAACCATTAGGTAGCGAGCTTTTAAGCTTTAACGACAAAATTAGTAGTCCTGACGATGACTCGTATCCAGGGCCCTGGGAGGAGAGTTTTGAAGGCTCCTCTGGGGCTGGTGGACCGAAATACATCAGGTTTATTCGTGTAGTATTTCATTAGATTTTGTAAATTGTTTGACACAATAACAAAAATTGTCACTTCTGTTATTTATTCTTCTGTTTGCATATATTTTTTTAATTTTTATATTTGTTTTTTTGAGTTTTATTTTTATTTTTATTTGTTTTCGGGAAAATGTTTTTTTTTTTTTTTTTTTTTTTTTATTGTGGATGGAGACCCCGGTAGTTGTAAGCCCTGCGCTGTGGCACAGCCGCGGGAATTCCGACGGGATCGAGTCGAGGTTAACCCAAAACGATGGGAAATCAACCCTTTTACATGCGCAGATTGTGCGTGATAACTGAAAGTAAAACACAAAATATGCATCCGCCGATAATGCTGACAAACGCAGGGTACAGAAATGGTACTCTGTATTATGTCTCTTCGCACACACACACACACACACAACCCCCCCTTCTACCCCCACCCTTGAGAATCACCACTCATCGAGTCAAAAAGCTTTGAGTGCTGGCTGTGTCTCTTTGATATATGGTATCAAAAAACAGGCTTTGCACAATCTTATTTCATCTCTTTTTGTTTAACTTTATTATATAAAACAGTGTCTTGAATTATTCGATGATATGCGACTGATCCCATGAAATCTACAGTGAAGCTATTTGACCCCATGCGTTTAGACAAAAGCTAATACAAAGCCCTAGGCGTAGTCATATTAGACGAGTGTGTCGTCGTCGAAAAGTTTTACTGTTCAAGATGTAAACCACAACTAAAAAAAAAACAAGAGAATCCCACCTTACGCATGTGTAGATGGTAGACGGATTTCATTGAATACTTGCTTGTTTTTTTTTTTTTTTTTTTTTTTCAAATATTTTTATTTATCCAGAGGCTTTTTCTATTTGAAAAACTCATTTAAGAAAATTAATAGAATAGATCTGGTTCTCCAAAAGTTTTAGACAAGGGCTGGAGAAAAAAAAAATACTACGGATATCAGCTAGTAGAATAGAATAGAACATCAGTTTATTGTCCTTACATCAAATGGTTACAAATAAATTATATAACAAAATGACATATAAAGAAGACATGTGTTTTCAAAGGCGTTTGTCTCTATGAGACTGTCAAGGTAGCGGTGTCAGCGCGCGTTATGAGTTCAGACGTATCAGCTAGTATTTGAAATCTTTTTTTTTTTTCAAAAAAAAAAAACTTTACTCTATTCATGTAAAGAGAAAACTTTTAGTTGATTAATTTTATTTATGCTAGTTCTTTATGATAAAGGGCAATTCAAACCTTGAGTAACATCAATCAACTATATCATACAACTTGAGCATGTTTGCTATGTATAAATCAACCTGATAAGCTAGCTTGGAAAGTTATCATCATATATTTTGTTTATCTATTAATGTAAGCGAGCCAAAAGCAATAAAATTTGTTATCTCTCAAGAAAAACCTTGGGTAATTTTCAGTGATTATTAAAACTAAAATGAAATCTCCTGATGGCCCAGGAAGTATAACTAGAATTCATTTTTTTTTTTTGGAGAAGTTTCATCAGTCAAAGTTCTTTATATACCTTAATACTTGGTTGATATTAGTATAAAATGGTGAGTTCATAGCGTCGACGGCTTTAGGTCTTGTTTATTAACTCAAGTTACCCTTTTAGTTAGTCAACTATCTGGACGATTAAATAGATAAGAAGAAATAGCTTTTGGAGAATTTCGTCACACTTGATCTTGAGCATATAATTAAAGACCCCATCTGACCCGCTACATGTTTTTTTGGATTGCTCTTTTACTAGTATTTAGTATTGTCAGGCTTATCTCATCTTAACCGGTTTGGAGTCCTGTGCATTTTCTCTGAATTGGCTCTAATGATAGACAATTTTAGTCTACATATAGTCTTGGTTTTTTTTTTTTAACTAGTTTGTGTAACAGTTATACACAAATTAATGCAATGAACGTAATACGTTGTTTTTAAATCTAATGGCTATGATGTCTTGAAAATCATAGCCGAATCATAACCTGGGTATTTCTTCCTATGTATAACATGGGCTAATGAAACCCTAGCACAAGTATTTAGATCACAATATCTAGATAAATTTAGTACACCACCAATACCTACAACATTTTACCAAACTCATCTCTTAGAAAAATTAATACTGACTGTTTTGTTGCTAAAAGCTATATGTGAACAAGCCTTTCTGCAGAACTATAGACTTACAGTATTCAGACCAGTTAAGCTTGGTATATACTACCCAAGTTGAATAGCAGAGGTATTGAGCTAAAAATAATTTCATAAAGATATCTTGACTTATAAAAATGCCAGAATTATTTCTTTTAACAATTCTGTGTTGCCATTGCCATAACGGATAAATTATCGATTCAATGCTATTACTTTTTTTCTTTTTATTTTTTTCTTTTCCACGATATCAGTAATACTATACATGGTTGTCTTATCTTAAAAGAGACTTTTGCTAGTCAAATTGAAAACAAGAAACTTGTCAAAACTAAGTTTTTCTTTCCTGGTATAGTATAAGTCTTAGCTTTATAAAAATGGGTAAATGGCTTTTCAAAATAGATCTCAAGTCCGGTTATTGCAAAATTTGTGTAAATTCAAACCTGACTGTAAACGCCTTTCAATATCATAATCAGTTGAGAACTGTGGTATTCAGGCTGACAAATGATCCAGTCGCTTTTTTATATATCAGTAAAATAAATCTTAGTGCCAATTTGAAATGATTTTGTGGGATTTCATGTAGACCACATTCTGTTGACGGAAAGGCCAGTGTTGTCGTTCGATGATTAAAAGGGTGTTGGTTTCTTAGGCTTTGCTAATTATTACTGCCGCATATCTTTGGAAATTCTCTAGATTGCTAAATCACACTATGAATTCTTTGGCGGGATTTTGAAATAGAGCCTCATGCAAAATGACATGGTTTCAACATTTCAGAGTTGAATTCAAAGTTTTTTTTTCCCTTTCCGCTGTTAAATATTGAAAATTGCAACACAAATGACGCCAAACACAACAGCAATAATACTTTATTAAACACCAATTTTTTTTTTTCATTTAACTAAACTCTTTGCAAATGGTATATTCCACTCATATCATTTCTTGTTTGCTCGTTATTATTATCTTCTTTCTAATTCACTTTTATTTTTAAATACACTGGAACATGTTGCCCATTTTTTATCAATCCAACCCCGTTTAAGACTAACATTATTTCTACACTGACTCCGGTGTGTTAGGTTATAATCCAGTATAATATAACTCGGCCGCAATATCAACTAATGCAGTTGTCAAAAATAGTTATTTGAGTAAAAAGGGGAAACCTTCACTTAGTGTCTGGATTTTCTGGCAAAAATTTCACAAAAAAAAACAAAAAACAAGTTATGACATAAAAACCTTCCACTATCTTGTGAACGCTTACAACCTCATGGCTAAAGCTTGCATAAAGCCGTACATCCAACCCAATATTGCAATTAAGGTTAACTAAAGATTTATTCATTCTTTTCATATCTTAAAGTCACAGATTATAGAAAAATTTACAGGATGGATGGAAAAAGAACAAAATCATTTAGTTTCTAAAGAACTCATCTTTACGAAACTGACCAGAACAATGGACCTAGATCAGATGATTATACAACTTATGATTTTGATTTCTTCACAAAATCGGTCGAAGTATCTAGACAAGTTTTAATACCACCAATGTGAATTCGTTTAACTTAACGACAAGGCCATTATGTTAAGATCTTGGCAGGCTGTGTTATTCAATTTAAGTTGTTCAGATTGTAAAATTCAAATTTATCAATATATATTATTACTTGTTTTCAAGCAATACAGAAAGCTTAACCACGGATAGTCAGCTCCAGGGGAATACCATCGTATTCACCATAGCCCATAGCCAGGTTAATGTTCTGCAGACACTGGGTGGCCGCACCCTTCAGCAAGTTATCAATGGTAGCAACCACAACAACACGGTCCTGTCTAGAAGAAACACCAAAGCCACCAACAACAACACCATGCTTGCCGGAAATATCCTTGACAAGAGGTGCCTCACCAGTGACATGGATCAGCTTTTCGCCTGCGTAGCGATCCTGGTAGAGATTGCGGATGTCACGGGCAGACAGCTTGGTCTTCAGGGGAATAGAGATGGTGTGAGAGATACCCTGGAACCACTGAGCCACATGAGGGGTGAAAGCAACCTGGGTATTCAGCTGGCGAGACACCTCGCGCTCGTGGATGTGGTCTGTCAGGGAGTAAGGAATCAGGTTGTCTCTAAGGTTCTCAATATCGTTCTTGGGAGAGGGCTTGGTGCCGGCACCACTGTAACCGGAAACACCAAAGATGGTGGGTTGCTGGCCTTCAGCAACATGCTCGAGGATGGGGGCAATACCGATCTGAGCGGCAGTAGCGTAACAGCCGGGATTGGAGATCTTACGGGCAGCCTCGTACTTGGAACGATCTCCAAGCTCGGGCAAACCGTACAACCACTCGTTGGTGTCGTCAAATCTGTAGTCGGCAGAAAGGTCAATGATCTTGGAAGTCTTGGCAGACTGGGCAGTCTCAATAGCCTCAACAAACGGCTTGCAAACACCGTTGGGAAGAGCCATGACCCAGACGTCAACATCGCCTCTCTCTTCCAAGCGCTTGATATCTTCAACCTGCAGGTTGTCGTAAACGATATCAGCTTTCTTGTAGCCAGTCAGCTTCTGACCAGCCAACTCTCTAGAGGAAACATGGGAAATTTCCAGGTAAGGGTGAGAGTCGATCAGATCAATGAGAGCTTGACCAGTGTAACCACGGGCACCGATAAGAGCAACCTTGGCAGGCTTAGTGTTGGTACCTTCTTTCAAAGGGGGGTTGGGGTTGGTGGAATAAGCTCTGACACCTCTGAGGCCAGGAGTAAACTTGGCAAAAGGTGAAACCTGGGATCTAAAAGTAGAGAATGCACGAGTCTGGATCTTGGGGCCAGAGACACTGCTAGCTTTACCGGTGAGAGTAGCTTGCTGAACACGAGTGGAGAACTGCTTGATAAGCTTAGAAATCTCCTCAGGAGACTCAATGCCATACCAGAACAAAATCCGGCCGTTCTTAGCAAAAGAACCATCAGCCTTATCGAAATGCCAGCCAGAGTTTTCGTCAGCCTCGGAAACTTCCCACTGAAGCTTAGGGTAGTCCTTTCTAATAGCAGACCAGATGTTGTCAGTGACATTGTTCAACCAGCCGTTCTTGCTTGAAAGGAACTTGTCCAAAACAGGAACGTCAGACTCGGAGTCACGGACAATGGCAAGAACCTCCAAGGGTTCATCACCGTAAGCCTTGAACTTAGCTCCCTCAAGCTCTCTCAAGTAAGAAGCAACGGAGATCTTGTTTTCAGCAATATCAGGATCTCTCTGGAGAGCAGTTCTCAAAGCCTCCTTAGAGGGAAATTGGTCGAGGTTGTCGCGGGAAAGCAGCTTGTAACCTCTGCGGATCAGGGTACCAGCACCAGAGTCAGTAAACAGCTCCTTCTGCAAATCGTTGACTGAGATAATGGCAACAGAAGAAGATCTGGGAAGATAAGTCAAAAGCTCTTTGATCTCCTTGATCTTCAACTTAGTTCCGTATTTGACCCAAGGTTCCTTCATCAGATCGTCGTACTCCTCGTCGAGGTTGATAACAGAGATCTTTTCCTTGGTGCTACCATTAATGAGGCCTCCCTTTTCATTAAGGTAGACAATCTTCAAAGGCTCAATAACTCTGGCGAGCTCACCAGCAGCAACGTCAGCGTTGACGTTCAAGATTTGACCATCGGTAGTCTCGGCAAGAGAAGTGAGGATGGGAAGAGCGCCAGCAGCAATAGAAGCCTCGATGGGAGTCTTGTCGACGGAAGTGATCTTGCCAACAAGGTGGTACTTTTCCTTGTCCAGGTACTCGGCAGAAAAGACACCACCGGTGATGGGACGAGCGCGAACGCCAAGCTTCTCGAGAGCTTCAACAAGCTTCAGGTTTTGCTCAAGGAAGCAGCGACGGACCACACTCATAGTGCGGGAGTCAGTGATACGAATACCGTCAATGTAGTCAGGAATGATTCCCTCGTTTTCCAGGATTTCGTTGATCTGGGGGCCAGTACCGTGAAGCACGACAGGGTAGAGACCAACATGGTAGAGGAAAGCTAAGGAAGAGGCAAGCTGATCCAATGAGTCAGTGATGATAGCACCGCCAACTTTGATAACAGCGAACTGTTGACTGTAGACAAAAAGTTAGTATTGACGTGTGAACCATAAAAAAAGTTGCTTGGTGTTTAATCTTTGTAGATAGAATGAGTCAAATTCGAACAAAATCTTAAAAAATTTTCATGGACGAAAACATCCGGAAATGCAATGCAAATTTGGGAAACCCATAACACAACACCAGCAGAAAGATCAATTGAATCAAAATCATGTTTAGACATACCTAGAAACGGAAGTGAAATATTTGAGGTACTGCTCGACCTCACGCTTGGAGCCGATGTTATCAAGAAGCTGGATAACGGTAGATCTAGTGGAGTAGAATCTAGTAGCAGGGGTGACCGAAGAGGAAACGACGCTGCCAGAGGCCCTGGCAATGGCAGAAGATCTGACAACAGCAGAAGATCTGGCGACGGAGCGAAGAGTACTAGCTCTAAGCAGTGAAGAAGTGCGGCGTCCAGCAGAACGAAGCATTTGAATTAATTCCTACAGGGAAGGGGTGAGAATAGTTATAAAAACCAGCACAAAGAGATTCCTGAACAGAGAATGGCCGAAGGATCTCAATAAGTTGATGGAGAATTAGGAAGAAAAAAAAAAGGATGAGGGAAAAAAGAGAAGAAAAAAGGAAGAAGGAAGAAAAGGAAATTCCCGATGTTGTTCAGTTTTGAAGTCTCGAAGACGATGATGAAGTATAGCTAGTTAGTGACTGTGGGGAGGAAAAAAAGTTTACGGGTTAGGGTATATGACACTGAAAATCTGCTGCGATAAACGCTTTGTAAACAATATAGCGGGCGCTATCGACAGTCATCCGAAGTTGCTAAGGCTCTAAAAATATTATTAAATGAAAAGTTGATATACAATAAAAACAATAATAAATAGATATCTATAGAAATGACTGTTTTGTGGTTATAATACAGTAAAACTATTAGCGATACCGCAAAGCGAAAAGATTGAGCAATCAAGATAGCTATCTGATGAGTGACAAAAAAAGAAGTATATAGCAAACTAGTTGCAGCAAGAACATCACCATCAACAGTGACATAGTCAAATGAAAAGTGTCAGTGGAAAAGAGGGCTATTTGATTTTTGGTTGATGTGAATATATATATCAATATGATACTGCAATAGGTTTTTAATTGGTTTATAGGTTTATTTGGCCAGTCGCTGTTGAGCGTGCAAACCTCCGAACCATAGAAAAACAATCCGTTCAAACAAGCCTTTGTCATAATAAGACATAATAGTTTGTGCTTATAATATGAGAAAAATTACGAATGCTTAAAACTTAAAATACAAAGTAATTCTAAGTGTTTAATAACTGTTTGAGCAGAAAATGTACAAGAGTTAGCTTGACTGCACCCACTTTGATTGTTCAGTGTATACTACTGGATAAACCTCCGACTGTTCAAGCTTGGTACACCATTACTACACTTGATCTTGCATAATTCGACTGAATTTGAAAATTTTCGCTTTTCAATCTTTGAAAACATCCTGGAGATATAACCCTAATTCTAATCTCAAGGTCTTTTTTTCATTTCTAATTCTTATTTCTGATCTATATAAAATTTGTCTAGCTATTCATTATATTGGTGATCACGGTTAATGATTACTGGAATCATGTCAAAATAGCGGTTATCTCTATGGCCCGAACATTTATCCGCAAATATTGAAAAACTTTTCAACAATAGCAAATAAGTGATTACTGGCTCAAATCTAAGACTGGTATACAGTAATCAACATTAAACCTTCTGCTCTCTATTGCGTGAAATGAAATAAACATGATGCAAAATATTTGGAGAAGTAGATATCAATACTGATTTTGCACCTTCTTTCTGCAGCGTGTGCCAATAGCCAAACAATACAAATTGAGAGATCAAAAATAGAAATAAAGGGAAAAAATAAAGAGAAAAATTAATACAATCAAACGGCCGGTTTCAAAGCGTTAAAACCCTATACTTTAGGGTTATAATCCTTTCAAAGGTTTTTGAAGTCAATTTAATAATAGAAATATATGCATAAATTTGGGAAATTTTCCTTTTTTTTTTTTCTTTGAAAAGTCCTTGCCTTGATCTCAAATTCAACTACTGTCACACTATACACTCAACACTTTAGAAAACATTAGCATTCTACATTTTTCTGTGGCAGTAATGATCAAAGATCATAAATCAATTAAGAAAATCTGGTTATTTTTGAAAATTCTTTATTTCACCTTAATGTACACTTATAATAGGTCTAAATCTTAAATGAAAAGAAAGAAATAAAATCATCTCCACGTCTAAGACAATTAATATGTATACACCTGTTTTGTAGATCTCACTATATAATTATTTTCAATGTTTGTTCTGTAGTGGTAAGCACCTTATGATTGTTGATTTGCATACAGACTAAGGGCTTTGGAAAGAACCAGATGTGTCATTGGATTTTCAGGAAAAGCCAGACCTAAATGGACCCATGCTGTTGTTGCTTGGCGCATTGAATGACAATTGGACTACACATGATGCTAATTCTAGCACAGTTTCTGCACTTAGACAATGCTGGAAGTTTTTAAGTTAACATTTTTTACAAAGTTGGAGAGCTTATTTCCATCTCCGTGATCTTTTCAAAGTCAATGCAAAAATTTGCTTTGTTTGATTATTTTCAAGACACGAGAAGTAAGACTAGATGCTTAGTTCCAATGCTTGTCGTTAAAACTATATTAGTAGCCCTAACCACAACAACACAAAGTAAAACAAAAACAACAACAACAACAACAACAACAAAAAGAACAGTATCAGCCATTACCGACTGGTCCGATCTTGTCGATCGACCTCTTTATTTACCCAAAAGTGGTCACCAATGTCAAATGTATGATTTGTTTCCACTCTTAAAGGAGCTTTTGAAAGGCAGATGTTAAACACTTAATTTAAGCAGCTGGTCGAGAACATTCTCATCTGAAATTGATGCATCTTCAAAGCACAACATTACTACTACCGCTGGTACCACTGCAGAAACGAGCATAACATCAACAGAAACATTAAGTGAACCTGTTTAATTTTTATTATTTTTTTATTAACAGAACTAATTGCAAGCTAGGTGCCATTGGTACTTGGGTAAATTACCTGTAAATATACTACGAGTTTGAAAGAAGAGTGGCTTGTCCATTGCAGACATGCTGGGTATTTTTACCGAACTGCACGATCTCTTCTGACCCCCCTACTTTTTGAGATTATAGAGTAAACTTGCGTGCCTTATCAAAACAGAAACTTCCTGTTGGTACTCATCGTCTGTTTACAAAAATGGATATATTAATGTGAAGGTCAAAAGCATTGATACTTTTAAGGCGATTTTAACTGCGCTGCCAAACTTAGCTGAAACCTATTACATGGCTTTGTTTACTGCATCATTCAACAACACATGTTTCCTCTTTCTCGCCTTTGAAAATATGTATAAATGTATATGTATATATATCACTATTGTTGCCTCAATTATAAGAATTTCTTCGAATCTTACTCAATTTTTTGTTTTTCAACTCCTCTGAGTTTCTATTCGAAGGTGTCTTCGGTTGACTGCAACCACTGATTCTCTATCGTCAAATCTGTTTTCATTCACAAAACACTCAAGCTACTGACTTCCTCACCATGGAATTTGTCGACTACCTCAGCATAGCAGTGGAACTTAACCACATAGCCAAACAAGTCTGCACAGCCTTACCCAACTTTATTGACCGGCTTATTCAATCTGCTCAAATTACCAACAACATGGAGTACATGAAATATAAACAGAATGAATTCATTTTCGAAAATACTAACGATACTGACGCCAATATTTTGCGTGCTCAAGTTTTGGAAATCTTTGTCATCATCCGCAAGTTTTATCCCTATGACTTGCTTGACCTTGTCTGGAACAGAGTTCAGCATTTAGTAAGACTCCATTCCTCAGTAGACGACATCTTCAACCCTCATTCCTGGAAGCTTCTTGAAAGTAGCTTGTTTATCTTAACCAGGTTACTCGCAGAAGGATATCAAAATTCCGCCAATGTCAACCCCAAATTTGTGGAGCAATTGATCAACTTCATTTCCGAGTGCCAGCTCGATCATCAACCGCCGCTGCTCAAATCGCGCGCGTTCCTGTCTGCAGCGTCCGTGTGTAGATCTCTTTCCAGCGTGATTGACACTAACAAGATCAAAGTTCCCTTATTTGAAGCAGCTGTTAGTGCCGCCCTCTCGGACCCTAGCGACACCGTCCGAATCAGTTGCATCATAGCTATCCAAAAATATTGTCTTGAGCTACCACACGACCTTTTTTTACGCTTTGAAAATAAACTATACGAAGTTGTTGAGCTCATATCCGATATGGTTCAAAGCTCAGCGTCATTTACAGTCGCAGAGCTGCTCTTTTCTATTGCACAATGCGACCTTGCTCGCGCCGCCCGAAGCCCCCGTCTTTTTAATCTGCTCTACATGACGGTATACAAAGACATCAACAACGTAATGCTTACCAACGAGGTATTAGACTTGATTGCAGAAATTGGTGAGGTGGCTATTGATGAAGGCGTCTATCCCCAGTTTTTAGACAACTGCTTGAACCCCATTGCTTCAAATATAGTTAATGCAGGCGCTAGAAGTAGTGCAACAACAGTCGAATCTAATCCTGAGCTAATTTTTGCATTGAGCGTACTGAGCGCCTCCATCAATATTCAAGACCACCCAATACCTGCAGCCGACAAAATAAAAGCGACATTTTTTGCACCTATATGCTACATCGCATTGAAGTCAACTGATGAACAGGTGTTGGAACTTAGTACTGAAATTTTAGCTGCAATTACCAATAATTCACCCACTTGTTTCATTCTAACCAAAGACGGTAGCAATGATGACATTGATATGCTGATACGTATCGTTGACCATCTACTTTCAGCTGAGGTGTGTTGCGGTAATATTGGTTTGTTGGTGCTTCCAATCATCCGCAACTTTGGCTCAGCTATGGGTGAGTCGCTGATGCCCATGATTACCGCAAACGTGGAGAAGTTGGTGACGACGGACTCATCGAAGCTGATAGAAAGTCTACTGTCAGTGTTTATCAAGTTGATTGACTCGTCAGCAAAGTGCGTTGTATCAGCACTTTCTAATATCGAGGTGCACGGAGAGTCTGGGTTGAAGCGGGTCTTGTCCAAATGGTTGACCAACTTTGATGCCCTTCATAGCTACACCGATATTCAAAAAAGGTTTGTCCTGTGCTGTTACCGCTTGATTTTTTATTTATTCTAACGGCTCTATTTGTTTTCTTTAGCATTCTATCTTTAGGTCAGTTGTATCACCTGAATGATGACCGCATTAAGTCATTGACAGTCGACCCGCTACCTGGCTTTCCCATGCAAAACTTGACAGTGCCAACGCAGATCATTCGGTTGTTGTTGCGCGAACTAATTTTGGGAGGCGGCAGTGATGGTAGTGCCGCAGGCAAATCACCAGAAGTACAAGCTGAAATTGCCGACTGGCTTACGCAGGTTGTGGTCTTGGATGTGGGGGAGTTTGGCTCGGCGGTCTATCCATCTCTGTTAGACGAGGAGAAGGCGTGCATTGGTAGTCTTCTGGGATACGTTCAATGATTGCTTGAAATGTATGTCAATTGCACATTAATTTATTTGTTAGTCGTTTGTTTATTATCTTTAGCATATTTCTTTTCTCTTCTGCTTATTTATTTTAATAATAATTCAATTTGCATTTTTTTTTTTTTTTTTGTTTTGTTTGATTTTTTCTTTTCTAGTACACATCGCCGGTTGAGACGCACTAGCTGCTGCTGTGCTTCTCAAACAATCTGACACTGCTTCCAGCTGCGTCTGGCCGACAAGGGCGTACTGTTTTCGATCAAAAGTAAAAGAATAACCCCAAGATGAATCTCGGATCTGGATCACCGACACTCCGAGTCCACATATGAAAAAAAAAAAATTAATGACGTAAAAGATTTGCTTTCATAGTTTTCCGATCCCGGTCAGAAAATCGTGGGCGTTTGACAAAGAAAAAGAAAACACAGTGCATGTGCCGTGCCTAACCTCGGCACTTTCCTGGATCAAAATTATACCCTGACAGGCAAGTTGCTGTTGAGACAGAATTACGAAGAAAAAACTATAACGTCATAAAACGATTGGAGCTTAGATGTCATTTATTACAATTGTGTAAAAATCTATTCATAAGTCATCTAAGACAAAAAAATATATATATGAAATAGAAATTAACATTTCGACAAAGGCAACCTTAGCGTAAAATTGATTTGCAATAGAAAAAAAAAATTGATTAATGAATATGGCAAATACATGGCGGAGATGATGATAAAAATTTAGGGAGATAGTAATCTGTGGGCTGCCAAACATCGATCTGTGCGTATATTCACCTTCGCTTAGTAGGCCGATCTCACTAAAACGGTCACTGTAAGCGTGGCTGGCCCTTCAATTCAATCCAAGTCGATATGCAGGCGCCAGACATACATAGGGTGCGTTGGGTAATCCAAAAAAAAAAAAAAAAAAAAAAAAAGGATTTGGCAGAATTTATTTTGAATTGTACAATCCCTTTGTCAGTAACTATTCTGAAGAGCTTTTGTAATGTGTCTTATCCTCTCAAACAACCGTAGAAAGGTCAGTAGTTTTCTGCTACGTCAGAACCATTTTAGGCTTCATTTGTGCAAAACAGTTAGTAATGGCTGATAAAAAGAAAGTAATTATTACAAGTCGCTGTAAAGTATCTTTACTACAGAGAAAAAAAACGAGGGTATTAGGAAAGGGCTCAAATGCATGAGCATTTACTCTAGATCTTTGCAGTATCCATGATTATACATGAATAAATTAGGATAATAACTACTAGATTTGACATTAACTGAATATGAAAATATGAATCTAATTAGAATATGATAGAAAAAGATCAAATTCCGGATGGAAAAAAAAAAAAAAAAAAAAATATTTAGAAACAGATGGAAAATCTTTTTTATTGTCATAATATCTAGAACTTGAATAGTAGAAAAAGATGGAAAATGATAAGGCTCCATCATTTATATTAATGATACTGTCAAGGTAGCAATCTCAGTATGCGTAAAAGGCCGGTGTTTTATGGTACTGAATTTTTCATTGGAAGCTCAATATGTTGAAAGAATCTGAAATATATAACACTAGTAACTTAATACCAGATCTTTGCAAATAGAGAAATCTCTACAGATTGCACTAATCAGGCAAGCCATGGAAAGAAAACTATTCTAAGACAATGATTTTTCTCGTTTTATGAAGTAGATTAATAAGTAGCAGTTTCTTCGCGTGTTAAAGTTCAAAGCGCGATTAACCTAAACTATCCATCAAGAAATATTCATGAGATTTTGGATATATGGTTCGTGACGCCCGATAGACGGCTTGATAACAAAGATTGAGACATTGTAAAAGCCTAGCAATCTAGTGAAAAACTTGTAAGCAAAGTGCTATACAAATTTTAAGAGTCTGACCACCCCCATCAAGACACTTTTCCAGTGATTGCAACGACAATAAATGATCTTTCATATTTCTATATAATACATAGATAATAATTCTGGGACAGAAGACCGTCCTTAAAACCCCTCTAGAAGCAGGAAAATTCAGAAAGTAACTTGTATCACCAGTAATTCTAAATAGTGCATTAAGACTAAGACAATATATTTCTAGATATTGTACTACAACATGGAAACCAAAGGCAGCTACTAAAGAAAGCACATTTTACACTGTGTTACCAGAAACCATGTCAAACTCTACTTTTTACCAATAACCATACTTTATTCTAAATCGAGTGTACAACTTCAAAGTCATGTTTACTAACAAACAGAAGTAATACAGACTGAAAAATAGTATACTCAATAATTGTAGAGCTCCTAATTGATATTTTGTATCCCATACTCAAACATCCTGGCATGTATCAAGTCGTGCGTGGATGGATGCTACAAGCTTCCGTATATTTTCCTGATCTATACATTCCCATGCCTCCTAGGTTTGATATTTGAAAACCTCCACATTAGTTGTATTATTTTTCAACTTATAGATATTAAGACAGGGTCGATAGAACTAATGTTTCAGGGCCAATCTATCACCCAAATACCATGCTTCTCGTGCCACTCCTGGATAATACTTGCAGTATTTATATGAGCATTGTCCTGCTGGGATAGCTGGCCTGTTATATATATTGAAAGGAGCCCGTCCTCAAGAGACGATATGTAAGAGCTGGCAGTATACCCATGGTTATTATTCTCTTCATCTCGTAACATAAAGATTAAAGGTGTTTTGATCCTAAAGCTAATTACACCCCAAACCGTAACCTTGATTTCCCCTCTTTGGACAGTTGGTTTGACCAAGTCACGTCGGTAGACCTCACTGCAATATCTGAAGACCCAATATTGAGAATTTGAAACTGATTGGACTGAGCACTGATCAGAAAACAGACTCTAGAGAGGGAAGTTAATATCTCAACAGTTTCAATTTCTAAAGCTTACGTACAGATGCTAGCTCTAATACACGCCCCTTTCAGAAACACCAAAATGCAAGTTTTATTGCATCATGTAGAGGTATAAGTTTTGGACGCCACTTAAAGCGACACTTGCGGATATGATGTGGGCAAATAATTCTTCTGGAGGTGCTCTCAGACTTATAGTTTCCAGCAAGTTGTAAAAGGGTTCCCCATGGTACATTAGGAACCCACCTAGCTAATCCAATTAAATAGCGCTCTTCACGGGTATTCAAAAACCTTGGACCTCTTAAATGGGGCCCAAATCTAGGGTCGTGGCGCTCTGAGAACCGTCCAATGGTGTGGTAGATAGTATAATCATCAATATTGAAGCGGCGTACAATGTCTGTCTATTTCTTGGCAGATGCCACAGTGGCATAAATAGCTGCGCGTACCTCTGAAGAGAGGGATTAATGTATCTCTCGGTTTCTACTCATTTCAGTACCAAGATCATCTGGATTTGATATTTTGAAGAGATATGGTGAAGCATTGAAGATGTTTATCAATTTCATGGATGCTGATGACGTAAATTTTGAAATGGAGTGTTACAAGGTTTCTGGCGATACACTAGATATGGGGACCCTGGCAATGACAGGCCTCTGCAAAATGTTATAGCAAAAGCAAACTGTCACACGCATAGCCGAGTGATACAGTAGAAAACTGGGCAAGGTACCCTGGGATTACATACGTTGAGATAATGAAAGTTTCAGAAAGTAATGACAACTGCGAATGTTGTGAGCCTGAAACGGTCGACCACCTCCTGAAGAACTGTTCCCTCCGTGAGTATGATGGGTCAGTCACAGGGTAAGCTGGTAAAGCCTTGATAAGCTGTGTTATTAATCTAACTATAATTTAAGTAGGGGTGGTAGTGACTCGAGAAACTTGACCTCCATGTCAATGTTCTTCTTGTTATTAAGTAAGGCATTCTAATTGAGTTTTTGAGAGGTTTCTCTTAAGCAACTACGCCCTGACTACACAGAGGTAATCTTGAAGGATTTCCCTTGGGCGCAGGGGATGAGTCCGTGCAGAATTTGGCGCCATCGGTTGTCAAACTCTCAAATACCTGGTAAGGCAACTGTTTAATCAGCCTCACGGAGGAAAATGTTCCTGGTTCAAGTGTTTTTATAGTCTTGCTAGTTTAAATTTCTTTCAATTTGTAACTTGGATATTAGAACAATGAACAAATTTATCATTAGAATTATTGTTATTATTATTATTATTGTTATTATTAGTATAGATAATGCAGCTCTCTTCTAATCTTAAATACACTATCTATAATTTCGTTTAAGGCTTATTCGGGAGATTTTTGATCAGGCTTAGAAAACCAACCATGCCAAGCTGATCACGACACTGGTATAAACTTCATAGGGACTTGGATGATACAAAGTCTAGTTGGCTTATATTTCTTGCCCCAATAGTTGAATGGAGCAAGTATTACAACAACAGAGATCCAAAAAAAAAAGCCATTTGATATGTTCACTAACTCTGGCCTGGATCTTTTTTATTTTATATACTAGAGCCTAAAATATTCCTGGGGTATTTTATTTACAACTTTACATGATAAGCATCAAAGGGCAGGGCATTCATACTTAGCGAAAGTGTTTACCCACAATATAAATACAAATTTTAACATTCCTGGTGGTTTGCACTATAGAAACGTTAAATAGAATAACAGAGTAAATAAAATAAATGATAACAATAAAAGCAGCAGCAACAACAACATAACAACAATAATAATAATAATAAAAATAATAATAATAATAATAACACAGACATAGCACCTCTAAAAGACTCTGTCGGGTATCTCTAAATCAATCCGCAAAATCATTAAACTCCACAGCAAGCTTATCATGGTAAGGAAAGATGCAATACCCACCGGCACCACGGCAAAGACTGCAATGTTATACAGGTCCACCGAGCGCGACTTGTGCTCAAGAGCCAGGTTACTTGTGACAAAATTTTGAATAATATATGCCACGGTCAAAATGCAAGAAATAAAGATCCAAACGTGGAGAAGATACGCCTGTCCTGGTGACATGACTGAGTAAATCGCCTGGATCATAGCAATATTCAGACATGCACCCGAAAACATTCGCACTATCGTTGCTGGCGTCGAGTACGTCACGATCCACCGCACCATTAGCCCATCTAGCACTGCGTATGATAGGTATCCAGACACTATGCACCACACTCCCGCCATAAACAGCTCACTTGACCGGACAGATGAAATAGGTCGGTTACCTTCAAAATCGAATAGTTCCCATGCTTGATAAAAGCACTCCCACATTCCCAGAAATGACGGCAGCACTGATAGGCCCTAAAAACGTGTTAGAATCAATGAAATCTAAAAAACAAAAACAAAAAACAAATAAAAACCATAAAAAGGAAAAAATATTCCTAGCTTTTACTTACCCGTGATAACCCGAGAAGAAAATGGAATCGCGAGTTGAATATTTTAAGACCAAGGATTTTTAACGGTGGTTGCTGTGAGGCCGCTGCTGCTGTTGCTGCAGCCGATGGTGTTGATGTTGAGGATGCTGATGATAATTCTTGCTGGTGCAGAACGTCCGAACACGCGGCTTGCCGCGGTGTGGCTTCTTGCTGGTCGGTTGTCGTCCATGGTAACCATGATTGTAACGTGTGTAGCAGATTTTGGCGGCTGGTATCTGCAGCACCGTGACCGTTGGGGGTTAAAAATGCTTCTATTGATTGGTGCGTGCTGTTGGCAGTAGGTGTGCTGGCTATGCTGTTGCTTCGGCTGTGATTTGTAGATGTCGCTATGACTTCGTCAAAGGAAGGGGGAAGATCATCCATAGAAAAATATTGTGGGAGTGGCGGTTGCTTGGACGGGAGGTTGACTGGCCTGTGTCTGAGTTCAGACGGCGTTGCTGACGATTTCTTAATTATCTTGGAGCTGATGATAGAGTAATAGTAGTCTTGTGAAGGTGTTGCGGTTACCGCAGGATGGTCATACTTGAACAAAGTGTCTGGCAGTTTTATCACTTTCCTAGCAGGCTTCTTATCAAGAGTTATATCGCTGTTCTGTTTGGCCATATAAGGAGTAAGCACTGAGCTTAAAATGAGGGTTTATGTGAGGAAGGGGTCCTGAAGATATAGACACGGGATAAAACACCAACAATCGGGCGACTAGAGTGTGTAATAGAAACGCTCGGGGTAGATTGGTATTGGATTCAGGGTTAATGTACGAAAGGGAGACTCCAGGAGGGTGAGAAAAAGGAAAGAGGAATAAAATGGAAGAAAAAGGGAATTTTGGTTTTCAATTTTTTTTTTTTTTTTTTTTTTTTGGATTTGAATTTTTTTTTTTTTTGTTTTATTTCCTAAAACACTTGACTACTTTCTACGTCTTCTAGGAATGGTCTTGTAGTACGCACTCCCCAACCACCCCACCTACTAGTTATCGCTAACACCCTCTGTAATGCCTCAGGACACACAGAACCGAGAGAGAGCGAGGCGCAATACTGTGAGTACTCATCTATTTTTTGATATTTTGCCATGCTTTCTAATTGAGTCTCATTTTTACCCAGTTTGAATCGTCAAATCTTCACGACGCGCTTCTTGCGCGTGCGACAAAATTCCTCGATGAGCTGCCGTCTGAAAACCTCAGGACATACGATTCAAAACTGACTGAGGATATGCGAAACAATGTGTCTAGATACATTGACTATCTCAAGACACTCTCACTTAACAATGCGACCTATGACTCGGTGCAAGATCAGGATCAACAGCCTGATAACTCCGTAGTGTCAATTCCTCCGCTGACTGCCGAGCCCTACGACCCGAACGCGATAGACCATGAAAAAGAGGCAATCATGGCTGTCTACTACGACACTTATAAATCCCAGATTCAATCCTATCACCAGCTTATGGACTTCCTTCCTGCTGATTCACGCTTCCCAGTCGTCCTCGCATCGCAGCTAGAACGCATTACAAAAAGAATGGAGGTTCTTCGCGTTCAGTTCAGCACCGTCCTACGACGCAATAAGACCCTTGACGGATGGTTCCATTCACTAATCCAGCAGGGCCATAAATTACTCGAACAAGTGCAAAGCTTTGAACAGCAAACGGCAAATCCACTTTCACCAACAATTCCCTTCTCATCGGGGCAAGAACAAAGTACTCCCCTGCCAAATTGGAACCGACTTAGCGGCGCGTCAACGCAGTTTTCAAGTTTCCCTACCAAAAGAGAGGAAAGTGATTACGCCGATATAAAAATTAAATCTTCTCCAGGCAGTCCTACTTACAACTCAGTGTCAAATCAATCAGACTGGGCCAATAATGGTGCTACCACGAAAACCGATGATAACAATAACGAACCAGCCCATATTCCCGATTCAAATAAGCCACAGCCTTCGGAAATACAGGAAGAATTGACACTTGCTCAGCTGGGCCCTCAAGCTGATATTTGGAACGACCCAGGTAAGCGTGAAATGTTTTATGCATCTGATGAGGATCTCGACAGCCTCAGAAAACCAACAAAGAGACCTCGCTATACTAAGAAATCAACACACCGCCCAGTTCGAGATATAGGTGCAATTCTAGACGAAGCCCGGGAACTTATTGGGCCGCTGGAAGGTGATCCTAAGCCGCATGTGAAATCTCCTGTGTTGGTGCACCCAGCGCAAGAAGCAGAACCATTTCCACCGAGTTTGGCAGAAAATAAAAGTTACCAGGATGATAGATTGACTGGTATGAAAAGAAATGGCAACAATTCATCAACTTCAACAGTACAACAGCATAACAACGATAATCCTGATCGAGTAACAAGTTCTGAAAGTACAACTCTTCACAGTGGATCTAGCACCACAGGCAGGAATGGGGAAATTACAAATAATGTAAGCCTGGGCCCTGGTAAATCAATAAACAACTCTAACAATGGAAAAGAAAAAGCTATACCTGAAATACAAAATCAAATCCTGGCTGCCGCGGACAATTTCACCCCAGAAACAGTTACCACTAGTAGTATAGCGGGCCAATCAAATGGTGATGGAAACATTGTTAGTCAGAAGAAACCGCTTAAAAAAGTTGCAAAGCAGAGACCCCAGCGTTTCACTCGCAATAGTGTTGACCCAGTAAAAAAAATGAAGGTCATGACCCTCCAGCAAAAGAAGGATGATAATTGGGTTTTGCCAAAGGAATTAGAACCATACATATCCCAAAGTGACTCGAGATTGTATAATTCAAAATCGGCGGGTACCCGCAATGCCGTCAACGACAACACCACATTATCAGGTCCCGGGAAGCGGCAGCACAAGCTTGATAAACAGCAGAATCCAGTACCAGTTACGGCTACCGAACCCAGCCAGAAGTCTACCTCAACTACGACAGAGCGTGAGCAAAGGGCTACATCTGCGGTGTCACGACAGTCTAATAGTAATCCGGTAAGCAAGGGGAGCACTGATGCTGATACTAGCGTGGGTAACGGCGTGTCGCGCCGGAGGGTAAGGTACCGCCGTTCATATCAGACACCACTAAAAAGGGCCCCTGGATATGTTTATCTTCCCCATAGCAGTGACGACGATTCCGACAACATTGTGTTCATCTCAGATTCTGAATAGAAAAGTTTATTCAATATTGTGATTGAGAAACAAAAATGTTAATGAATAATTTGGCATGATGTATATATATATAATTTATTTACACAAACAAGTTTAGTGTCAGTCTAATTAGTGAGACCCGTGTGAAAACGATCTTAGATACCATGAAAGGGTCACTGCAAAAGCACCAAGGCCTAGGGCAATGGCAGCCATGGGAATGAGATTGCTCTCCTCTTCCTCAAGATCTACATGGGGAGTCGCAGAGCCCGGGCGGAGCGCGGCCTCAGAGAGCTGGACAAAAAGCTCGTTAAGGGCCTGGGGCCATTGGACCGAGACATGCAAGGGTGACGCCATGTTGAGCTTGCTTGTATACGCGTCCGGCTGCATAGAACTACGCTGCTGCTGACGGTCGAGGTCTGCTTTGAGCGCAACATACACTGCTGGCAGCCGTTCTAGTAGTGGGTTCTTTTGGCACAACTCCACTAAATAAGTAAAACTGTCTGGGTCCGACGAGTCATACACAAAACACAAAACATCGCAGCTATCCAGGCGTGACTGATTCTCAAGCACGGCTGGTTCCAGCTCACCGAGTTCTTCAAGAATCAGGTAGCACTGTTTGCCGCCTGTCATTTCAACACTGTTCACCACGGTAAACGGCTTGATTGTAGGGGAGTAAATCTCTGTAAAGGGACGGTTGAGAAATGCTGTCAAAAGGGATGTTTTGCCACTTCCAGGGCTTCCAACAACGTAGCAGTTAAACACGTTTCGGTCAACTACCGAGTTGCGGTATGACCGTGTCGACGGATTGCGCTGCTTGCGCGGACGAGTTACCTTGAGCGCATCGGTAATTTTGCGCATGCTCTGATGCTGGCTTTCAAATCCAAGGAGCGCAAGGTACGCTGTAGTTGTCTTGTAATCAAGATATGTTGTCATACTCCACTGTGCAAGCCACCCTTGTAGCGTAATGTTGCCCAGGTCATTGCGCACTGTTGTTTGAGGAAAGTTAAACTCTTGCCATAATTTGGGGATCCCTGGTGACGGCTTGAATAGTGATTCCAGTTCAAGGTCATTTAATCCACCATCATTATCCTTATCAAACAATACAAACAGATCCACCAAGAACCGATATCCCTCAGGACTCAATTCCACGCTTGAGTTCACGGGCACATCTAGTTTTGGATAAAGAAAGGTGTCTTCAAGAGAAAGCGAATCAGTGTAGTGAAAGCTTCGCAAAATGCCCCAAGTGGTCTCATGCCGACCCTTCTCAGCATAAAGCTTGTTGAGAAGAATAAATCCTTCTTCAGTAATTCCTGTAGCGGTGACTGCCGTCGGGGAGATTTCCAAAAGGGCATTTTTCAAGAACTGAAGGTCCATGGGTTCAAGCGATTTTTTAAAACACTTTTTTTGTAGTTCATTGAATTCACGGTCACTCAATACCCCATCTTGATCATTATCCGAAAGAACTGTAAGAAATATTGTTAGATCAAGCTCATTAGCGAAAAAAAAAAAAAAAAAAAAAAAAAAAAAAAAAAAAAGTAGCAAATTTTAAACTTACAGAAAATGCGTTCGAGGGCAGCAATGGCTGCTTGTTTCAAACAGCCCTCTTTTGAATCAAACAGCGGCGCGATTGGATGCGTTACTGCGCGCTGGCACAGGTAGAATGCCTGATTGACATTATATTGCTGCTGAGCACTGCAGCGAATGCACGACTGAATTTCCTTGAACTCCTTCATTATTGGAATCATTTCATCTGCCATTATCATTGAGGCATCTTCTGCTGGAACCACATCACACTTATTTGACGTCAAAATAACCGGTAGCTAATTAAAAATAAAAAAGTCAGTAAATTAAAGGCAACAATAATGAAAACCATTTCACACTCACATTCACACCCATGGATCTGAAAAAAGGCATCCAGAACAGCGTGATTCGCTCACAGGTATAGTGTCCCGAGTAAACTAACCAAATAACATTTGCACGCTTGATTTCCTGCTGTAATGTGGCGCGTTCCATAGGATCCGCAGATGTATCCACAATAATCGTTGAAATGGGGGACTCTGGTAACGATGAAAACTCGCGTGGGATTGTTATTGGCGGTAGAACAGACTGGATGTTTGGTACAAAAACATCTTTCACCAAAGATGTGATCAAACTAAATTAAAAAAAAATAGACAGTTAACAATCATGTCCTATTCCTATCAACTTTGCCATGAATAAAGTCCTACCTCGACTTTCCAACGCCTAAAAATAGTTAGAAGCTGACTCGTAGCAGGACTAGAGAAGTATTTAAGGAAACTTACCGTCATCGCCGCAAACAACTACTCGGATAGTATCATTAATCATAATGACAGTAGTATCATAAAATTTGTGGTTAATTTAAGTCTTCGTTAATGATACTTGATTAGATGTAATGGGAAGTAAAATAAGAAGACTGCAAGAGTTGAAAATGCTTGCTGGGTTTGTCTGGGCTGGTGCTCTAAAACGTCACTGGGAGTATGATTATATAAGCATGCGGCTGAAGATTTTTTTAATACGAAATTTCAGATTCAAAGGAAATGCCATCGACCAGGTTAACATTATGGGCCTGAGTTCAAAGGTTTCCAAGAACTTAAAGAAAAGATTACATGGCAAGATCAAAATCTAATGTAAAGAAAACTAGTCAAATGAGTACTTTGGGCCTATGATGATAGTCATGGGCGTAATAAATACGCAGATACCATTTTTATTGCACGAAATGACTGGAGTCAGAGAGAGAGAAAAAAAGAGCAAAACAAGTCTAATAGATAAAAATACAATAAACAAAACTGAAAAAGGTTGTCGTTATTCCTCTAGTTACCAGCAAGGTGAGGAGGCAAAAGGAAGTTGGGGATTGAGTTCTTGATGTAGTAGATGTGTCCGCAGTTTCTACACGTCATGGTACCCTCAGTGATTTGTGTCTATAAGCAATGTTAGTACTTGAAAATACAATGTAAAAAAGGTGTCAACGGTAAATACTCACCTCTACCAGCAAATTATGGAGATCTTTTAACAGCTGCTGGGACTCTTCTAAGTCAGGGTTCTCAATCTCGGGTTTGTCGGCAGGGAGGGCGTTGTTTCCCAACTGTACTAATGGTTAGTGAAAGAAATTACATAGAACAGTTAGAGCATAATGAACCTACCTCAGAAGCAACCTTTACGAGGGCGTTCCAGTCAAGTCGCGGCAGAATATTCAGGATAAAGGCGGAATCAAACTCGGTCTCCTGTCTGATCAGAGTGAGATCGGTGTACTGTAAGGGAAAAGCGTCGGTAGTCTTAGAGCAAGAGCGGACGGCGCATTGGACAAAGTTGGTAGTCATGAACTTCATTGTGAGTATGTGGTCTTGTAGAGTAGGGCTGGTAGTTGCGAAAATATGCTGGTATGTCGATGGTTGGCGGAGAGGAATAATCTTTGTACGGGCATTCTGAAAAAAAAAATTTTTTTTTGTAGTGTTGGGAGGAGGGTAACCTTGTATCCCGACCTCCCAACCCGGCATGTTTGGGTCCCGGGGTCTCGTTTCGCAGCAATAAACGTGATCACTATTCTTTAAGATGATTGAAAGTTTGATTATTGTTTTTAAATGAATTAAATAGGCATTATATCCAAAAAAAAAAAATTATTTGTCATTTTGAGTCAAGTTGCTTGCACTGAGTGAACTGGCTTTGTTTGAAAGTGTGTCACAAAGTCCTTCTTCTCATTTCTGTGTGAACACAAAACTGTCAACAAACCTGCCACCCAAAAATCATAAGCAGTGAGCAGAGAAAGTCTTGCCTTACTGCAGGTCTTGAAAAAGCAAAGCTCATTAAAAAGGGATCATGATCTTGACTTTGTGCCTCTTTCTGGTCCTCGTCTTGTTTTTCAAATGTCATTTTTTCATTAACTTCAAGTAGCATAAGGGCTTTTAACACTTTAGGAACTGGTCATCACAGCAATACCAACAACACTTATGTGGTACTTTTAAACATCTTATAAAGTCATTAAAAAGAACTTGGAAAAAAATCTTTTTGAATATATTTTTACTACTCCTTCTTTGTTGATATTTAAAAATCAAATACATTTTTTGTTTACCATCTGTAAATACCATCGCTACTTTCAGTACCCAAGGCCAAAATATCATTGCAAGAGTTTCAGATATCTCTTCAAATTATATCGCGTTTCTTTTACTTTAAAATCTTTTTGTTACTATCTTTCTTTTCAAACAAATATTTACTTCTTAGATTTGTTAAACAGGTTAATTACTCAACCATGAAAGAGATTATAAACGAGGATTATCATAATAATGTCAGCCAAAAGAGGAAAAACTTGGAACTGACTACTCCAATTTTGCAAGACTCTCATTGTCGCTCTCAAACACCACCAGAAAGCCTGTTACCAGGCTTAATCTCTCCAAATTTTACAGTATGCAACAGCAGTTCAGATACTGTATTAGAAGGTGAATCTAACGAGCGCATCTGCGACTTGCCACTTATTGAACAAAAGATAGCTGGAGAGCATCTTATAAACATGCCAACGCAGGAAGTTATTGTGAAAATTGAAGATACCGTTCAAGACCTAGATTTAACGAAAATGTTTCGAATAACCAATTCCCCTAGGCCTCATCAAAATAATATTTCAGCTTCAACCCCCTTTTCTCATAGGCGCCGTCTATCTAGTAAAAGCAGCCCTTCACCAAAAAAGCAAGCCAGAAACAAAGATGATATGTGCTCAAATTCTCCATTATTGGATGATAATGATTTTGATTCCAAACTCCAGCAAATGACTTCTAAGTATAGTTTCACGCCAACAGTAGCTATTAATCCAGTATCTTTTGACAACACTCCAGAGCACAAGACTTTTTCTTCGAAAGATTCCAGCCCAAGCAGAAAGTGTAAATCATTACTTTCACCAGCCACTTTATATGCGTTATCTCCAGTCAAAAACTTATGTTTTCAGTCTCAACAAGCTCCTAATAACACCATGCTTTCTTCCATTTCAAACTTGGCAATTAATCCCAAACTACGCTTTCGGCCACACTCTTCTAACGGATCAGCACAAACATCCAAGTTTAAACTGAGGTGGCGCCCAGTAACATCTATAGGCACTGTTAAGGTTTTTCATCAATCAAGATTTTTTTCGGAAAGAAACATATCAAGTCCACACAATCTTCAAGTTTCCAGTAATTTTGATGAGTCTGATGAAACAATCAATCAACTTAAACATAAATTATCTCTTGTAGTGGATGATGATACTGTAAGAAATATCGACAATAATATCGATCAAGACTCTTCTCAACCCTTCAATCACAAGCCGATCACAAACTTACTGGAAAGCCTTGATATTCCTTATGTTCAAAATGACCAGGATTTAATTTTTGATTCTGACAACAAAGAATCTGTCAATCCATGTTATTTTCTATCAAAAGATTTAAATAAACCTTCCAATCAATGTTTCAAGGGAGAACCTATCGAATCTAGGTCCAATTCAAATGGCACTGTTTGTTTTTCTCCAAAGTCTGATACCACGGTTAATGTCTCTGATGACATTGATGCTCCTGTTGAAATTTTGTCTAGTCACAAAATCCCAGAATGGTGTGAACAGGAAGAGCCACACAGTGCAATTAGTAGTAACGGTGAAGAGGAAGAAGATGCTGGAAATATATCCAAAAATTTGGAGCAGAGTCATCAATCTCCTTTCTTTCAAACAGATGCAGTAAATGATAAGATGTATAGCCATGACTTCTTTCCGGTTATTGAGCAAGGCAGAAGTGAAAATCCAATTCCCACAAATATGGAAGTAAATACTAGTTCAGGTGTTGCCATATTAGATATCTCCTTGCCACAAGAATCTCCATCTGTGGTTAATCGTGGTAGGCCTGGCAATTCTGGTGATAGTTCAGCAGTCGATGCTAATTGTAAGGTGACGGCTTGTGATCTTGTTCCCCACACACATGCCAATTTAAGTGAGCAGAATCACTCCAACATACACCTCCCAAATGACTTTTATAGTGAAATCGTGGATCAAAAAAGGGATTACTACATGACTACAGATATTATTCAACAAAATATAGATGAAGCCGATTTGCTGGATCCAGGAACTACAGGTCAGCTTGCTCGTCTTAAGCGCAGAAGAATTTTTCGAGTTGGGCTTTCCAAAAAGGCCAAAGTGAAGCCGCTCCATCCTAACCTTTACAAAAAAGCAACCTGACTATCTGCGAAAGGCCAGATGTGTTATGAGAAGGAGAAAACAGCAAATCATTTATGCTATTGATATTAGTTTATTATCATTTGTATGCTGTTAAATATTTATTTTTTGGTAATCTCCCATTGGACATTGGTAATGGAGACCTCATCGCCGGCCTTCTCGTCGTAGTCATACCATTCGTTGTCCTCTAAGTCAACTTCATCAAACTTTGTGTTTGACTCTGCACCCTGGCATTTGAATTTGCCATCAGGGATAAAAGAAACAAAGTCAATGCCTCTGGAGTCAATATCAAGAAGGCGGACAGACTTGCCCGAGTCCTCAAGTGTGTAGACGCTGGTCTTGGGCTTTGAAGCATTGACAGAAGAGCGCTTGCCGCAGCTGCCGCACTTAAAAACAAAATTGGCTTCACCCTTGCTGCCGGGGATCTCGTTGGTCTCGTAGAGGTTGATGGTGATCTCCTTAGGATGAACCTCTCTGCATACAGTGCAAGCAATCTTAAAGGTGTAGAGATAAGGGTCTTCGAGGGTGTCGTTAAAAGTGAGATCAGTGACACCACTGAGTTCAGCCTTGAGCGCAAGTCCAACCATTGTTAGCGATTATTTATAGATGCAGAGGTGTTGAGACGGGTGGGGTGTTGGATGATGATGATTCGGACGTAGAAGCGTCAGTAGTAATGATTTGGGATGAGACTTCAAAAAAAAATAATGATAAAAAATTGATCAAATTGAAAAAATTGAACTGAGTCCTGAAAAATTGTGTTCTTGGGCTGAGAACAAAAGTGTGAAATTTTCTTGTTCGCTTTCACCTTACACCAGCCAACGACAGGCAAAACAATTTGTCAAACAGCAGGCCACTTTTTTGGGTTCATTTTCCAGCACCAACTCTGTTATTTTTATTTAATTACATTTTACTATTATTCATTATTACTATTATTTTTTTGTTGGAATTATTATTGCAATCAGTTGGCAGCATTTTTTTTCACGGCAAAGAGCACGAGTCCGAAGATGAAGAGTATTTGGGCAACGCGTGCCCGAATCATCCCCAATAGCGCAACGGCAGCGCGGCAACAGCATCATAATCATCAACAGCAGCGCTGTCGGAGCATAGCGACCCTACGCGAACACAACATTTTGGCCGAGGCCGTCACTGAGCGTGATGTTGTCCGATACCTGGGCCCCGATTACCAACGAAACTACAAACTCGAGGCCATTGTGCGAATGCTCGCGGATCATTTGATTGTTTACGAAACCATGGATAATGTATTTAACCAGCGACGGCTTGAGGTTTACAGTTCTCAGTCGGTTGGGCCTGACGACCACGACCGGAAACGGTCTGCGCTAGCTGCTTTGCGCGATGTCTATTTGCGCACGGGTGTCGTTGTGAATCAGCCGCTGCTTGATTCGCTCTCAATCGACCTACTCAACCAGACGCATTCGAGTCTAACGACATCAATGAAGTTCATTAATGAAAGTACTTACTACAAATATCTGAATCGCATTACATCGGCTCGTGGCAGCGGGCCGCTAATACCAGTCAAAGATCACGGCAGGGAGTCGTATAAAATCAGATCGTTAAAAGCGACAGAAAGAATGAATAACAAGCTGATAGCACATCTTGAAACCAAATTTTTCGGCCAAGAGACAAATCTTGGTAATAACAATGATGATCAGGATGCGAGGAGCATGGTGAAGAGCCACTCGGTTGAGCAAGGGTCTTCGTTTCTCAGCGGCATTGCTGACATTCTCATGAACTCACACGCCCTGCCGAATCTCAAGACATTTAATCTGCTGATCCGCCAGCTGAACGCCTACCGACTGCCAGTGCCAGCGCGCATGGTGACCGACGCGCTGCTGATCTCGGATCTCCCGCTCAATAATAACTTATACAACACAATGCTAAAGCTTGCCATCTCAACGGGCGACAAATCGCTGTTCATGAAGCTAGCAGCCGTGATAGACTGTAACTCGGTCTCCGTCAGCAGTAGTAATCAGGGCACCCCGCTTACCAGCGCATACTGGGATCTGTTTAATCCAATTAAAATGTCGTCATATAAAAATCACGACTGGCCAAAGCCCACACCCGAGGACGTTAAGTTTGGGCAGCGGTTTTTTGAAGAAAATCTAGTCACTCTTGATGAGGACAGTAATGCTACCAGGAGCAGCAGCAGCAGCAGTAATACTCAGAAAAGCATGGTCAAATTCAACCGCAACGAGGGCGTATTTTCAGTCAAGTTATTCACCACGCTCATCTCGGGGTTGGTCCGGTTTGGCTGGTTTTGGTGGGTGGATGTGGCCATCCGCAAAATGACGGCCGAGGGGTTTCCATTAACGCTTGAGGTGCTGACGCAAAACATGCAGGCGGCCACCGCGACCAAGGACGCGGCCAAGGTTTACTGGACCTGGGCCGAGATGCTCAAGCTGCCGCTGCCGACGGGTTCGGCCGAAATCCGCGAGCACACGGCGCGCGACCGCAACGGTTTCCTCTACAGCCTCAAACCCTTTGACTACGAATCGTTCATTGTGTGCACAAACGCCGCCCGAGCCATTAAAAACCCCACGCTGGCCGCCGAAATGGCGAGCTTTTACAAAGAGGTACTTTATTTTAAGGTTAATCTTAGTCTCAAGGAGAATAAGGACCGCAAGAAAACGCACCTGCCGCTGCTGGCGGCGTCGTCGCTGCGCATCCCCTTTTTTTCGTTTACGAGTCAGCAGGACAAGTCTGCGGCAGCAGAGCCAGCTGAGGGCCACTCGCCGGTGTACGCCGCTGACGAAGACATCATGGCCACTGGTAACCAGGCTACCGGCAGCAGCGATGCTGCCAGTAAGCCTGTTTTCAAACTTGACCGGGTGCAGTTGCCGGCAGGCTACAAAAACGCGTCGGGCATTGTCAATGGTGGCTTGCTGCTGTGGGACCCGGTGGCCACAGCGCAGCCGCAGGCAGACGCCAAGGGGCGCTCATTCCGGCTGGCGGCGTCACGGCAGCGTGAGGGACTAAAGAGGAACATGGCCGCTGTCCCAGAGCCCAAGCGATGGTTTGACAACTTGTAAATAATCATATTAATAATAGAAATATCATATAGATCATTTTTTTACTCCCTTTTTTTTATTATTATTTTTTACGACGTGCATAGGGAAATTATTATACTATCTAATACATGAGAAAAAAGAAAAACTAACATTGATTCTATCAAAGCCCGTTACCATCTATTGTTGTTGTTGTTGTTGTTGTTGTTGTTGTTGTTATTATTATGATTATGATTATGATTACTATTTCTTCTTCTTCTTCTTCGTTTCTTTATTAATGAATCTCTTTTAGGCATCATTATGTCCCTTCTCACTCGTGATAACTGAAACTTTGTCTTGTTCCGGCAAATATCGTTTGATTTTCATTGGTTGTCCCAAAAGAAAATTTTTTTTATTTCGTTTTCTGACCCAAAAGCAACATTGGAATGCAGCCCCATTCAGAGTAGATCATAAGACACATAGCCCCCCCTGGTAGAACCATTAGATGCCCAAAGTCACAAAAATGACACCGCAAAGGTCCACTGCAATCAGCGCAATGCCAGCGTAGACAATAAGTTTTGTAACCACCTCAACGTCATAACGCACACGGGGCGTAGGGATTTGTGACATGAGTTTATCTTTAGTGGCCTCGTCGTCATCAATCACCGCGTCATCGCAGCATCTGTAGTACTGCGAAGTGGGTAAACATGAAGATGAGGTCAGTCCTCCTTCGCCATGATTGTCTTCGCAGTGGGCAGCCGCTGGTTTACGATGATTAATCTCTTTCTGCTTTTGGTACTCCCGGTAGGCGATACTCTCGTAGACGTCGGCTTGTGACTGCGGACCAACCGAGTCTCCACGAGACCGACCTACCTTTTTGAAAATAGACGTAATATTCTCCGGTTCAAACAGGTTTGAGTCCGGCAACGACGATGGGATATCCTCATACTGTGATGCAGGCATGAAGAATTTGCGCGGCATTGACACGCCACCTTTTTCAAGATAACGAAATAAAGGTGGGAGCGCTTCATGTAGAGCCCGCTTAATAACGGGCTTCCACACCGAAATTAATAAGCTTCCAATAAAAAACCGTAAGAAGATACCAAAAAGACCAGCTTGGGTGATTTCAAAGGGGATGGTGTTGGAAGTTGAGGTAACCGGAAACGTGTTGGTGAAATGCCACTCGCCAACCACGGTGCCAGCAACGACACCCATAAAGGCCACGCCATCGTCAAAACAGGGACAGTCGTCGGCAGGCTCAGGGTGCACCCGCACAAGAAATAGAACAAATGGAACGATCCAAAGAGCCTTGTAGGATGAAGAAATGATAAAGGCGTCCATGGCCGGTCCGTAAATGTGTCTAATCAGCCAAAGAAAAATGCCGATAATGGCACCGCCAATAACGTCCAGAAAACCGTGCATACCGCAGTAAACTCTACCCATCACGATAGTGGCGACGTAAAGAATATTGAAGAAGTGGGCAAGGTGGTACGTGGTCGGAGATCGAAACGAGTCCTTGGAATCAAAAAGAGCGTAGACGATGATCATAAACACCGAAACAGAGTTAGCGGTATGGGTCGATGGGAATCCATACTCCAGCGCTGCGCTGCCCGACATGGTCAAACGATGTAACGGGGGCGAGAGCGGCCGGGGGAGACACAGGAGGTCCTTGAGAAAGTTGGTCAAGTACACGCCAAAGGCCAGCACAAATACAAGGCTCCGGCCAAATCCAGAGTGACCGTACCAGAAGGAAATAGGCAACATGAGCACATAGAAATTATGAGTTCCCAGGTTGGCAGAAAGGGCAAAGTAAATGTCAAAAAAGGGATTCCTGAGTTTGCGCTGGATGGCCGCCAGTATGGGTGTCTCCCATCTGATGATAGGGAGTATTGCATTTCTCCAACGGTTTCTAAACGGCGGGAGCCGGTTTTTGTAGTGATCGAGAGGCCGGTTGCCGGCGTCACGCTCTTTATTAAAGGGTTTTTGGTAGGAGTTGATGAATGATCGGATGGACGACGAGCGCGAGCTGTTAGGTTCAGGCGAGGTTTTGGTGGTAACGGAGCTGTTGGTGGTCGAGGATGTCACAGTAGAAGTCGACGATGCGCGGCTTGATGCGACCAGGTCGGATGATTCGTCAGCCATTTTGTTAGTGTTGGGGATGATGGTGGAAAGAATGGAATGAAGGGAGGTGGTTGCCGAAGTTGGAGAAGAAGGAAAAGATTTTGGGTTTTTGGGCTGCGGTTTGTTTTTTTCCGACTGGGCAGCTAGGGCAGCAGCAATTGCTGGGACTGGTGCTGTCGGTGAGTGCAGATTCGACGACGACGCAGACGCCGACAGCGACTCTATCTGTGCTTGCTCCTCCATTTGTTTCTGTCGTGGCAGCTCACGCGAGTTGAATGGCCGCGACTCTATTGTTGGAAATGGGACGACGTCTGTATACAATAGCGCGTCGGAATTAGTAGGGCCATTATTGCTTTCTTCGGCATCAGTTGCTAACGGTAGTAGCGGCGGCAGCTGTAGCGGCGGCGGCGGTGACGGTGAGCTCGAAAAGATTTCGAGCCGGGACTGACCACTGAATGAGTCGTCTATAATTTCGATGCCAGGTGAGAGCGCGTACCGTTCGCCTTGTTGAGACATTTGTGTGTTTGTGATTATGCTGGAGTTGAAAGTGGTCTATGATTGCTGGGGGAGACTGAACATGGAGGGGTGCGTAAGATGAGAAGGCCGGTGAGTTTGCTGAATCACAGAACAAGTCTCGGGCGTTTCATAGAGAGAGGTGAGCTGAATGAAGAGAAAAAAATAGAGTCGGCCAGTTCAAACAGAAGAGAGAGAGGCGACAGACAAGAAATGGAGAGACAGAGCGTGGTTAAAGAAAGAAAGAAAAAAGAAAAAAGGTAACTCGACGGGGGTTTTTTTTGTTTTTTTATTTACCATTTTTATTGTGATTTTTATTATTATTATTATTATTTTTTTTTTTTTTACACATTGGGTCTGTGAAATTATATTCAACTGAACCACCTTCTCTTCTTACGTTTGCTTTTTTTTCCTTCTGATCATGGTTAAACGCTTCTGATGCTGCTCTCCCTGAACTATCTCGTCATTCTTCTCATCGCAGCTCTGCAGCTGTCTGGGCTGTTTTTTTTTGCCACGGGCTTCTTCCCCACGAAGATCGTCATGCCAGGCAAAGCCACCTTTCAGCCATCGGATCAATCCCGTTTCCCTGAGCCCGTTTTCCGGAAAATGATCTTTGTCGTCATCGATGCCATGCGCAGCGACTTTGTCTTTTCCGAGGCCTCGAACATGCCCTTTGTGCACTCGCTGATCAACTCCGGAAAAGCAATCGGGTTTACCGCTTACTCGTCGCCGCCGACTGTGACCCTCCCGAGACTCAAGGGAATCACCACGGGGTCCACTCCAAACTTTCTCGATGCCATCCTCAACATTGCCGAGTCTGACACCTCGTCGACTCTTGCAAACCAGGACAGCTGGATTGCCCAGCTCAAGGCCCAAAATAAACGCATCCGCATGTTTGGCGATGACACATGGATCAAGCTTTTTCCTGGCATGTTTGATGAGACTGACGGAACGGCAAGCTTCTTTGTTTCAGACTTTACTGAAGTAGATAATAACGTTACGCGTCACATCGGTCACCAACTTGAGCAGAAAGATGATTGGGACGTTATGATCCTTCACTACCTTGGGTTAGACCACATTGGACACAAGGGCGGTCCACTCAGTCCATTCATGCCCATCAAGCAAAAGGAGATGGACGGCGTCATTGAAAGCCTTTTTTCTAAAACTGACGACACCCTGCTGGTAGTTATGGGCGACCATGGCATGAACGAGGCTGGCAATCATGGCGGCTCTTCTGCTGGCGAGACTTCGCCAGGCTTGGTGCTCATTTCTGACAAGTTTCAGTCTCTACCTATCAAGCAAAAAGCACCGCTACCGGCAAGGGATGACTTCAAGTTCTACAAAACGATCATTCAGGCAGATCTAGTGCCGACAATTGCTGCACTTTTTGATTTCCCCATTCCTCTCAATTCGCTTGGCGTGTTCCTGAAGGACCTGCTCCCATTGTGGAGAAACTCGGAGGACCAAGCAAATGTGCTTAGACAAAATGCATACCAGATTGCCAACATTTTAGAAACATCTTATCCGGGGTTCAAGACCATCACTGTCGAACGCCAACTCTTTTGTGAGTCTTTGATTGATATTGACGATGTCCCCGACCAACAGAATCTGGAATGCTTGTGGTGGAGTATTCAGGAAACCTTTGACAATGCAGATTCTGTCTATGAGTTTCTCGATTTGGCACAAAGGGTGCTTTCTAAAGCTGCTAGCAACTATGATGAAAAGAACATGTTTTTGGGACTCACTTTTAGTGTTCTCGCGTTGACTGTTTCTATTGTTGCTGCAAGCCGTTTTCTCCGCCATGTCAAACCCGTTTTTTTTGTTCTCCTGCTCATCACTGGACTCTACGCGGGTGCCATGTTTGGCAGCAGTTTGGTCGAGGAGGAACACCATCTTTGGTACTGGGGGGCTACTGGCTGGATCTCGTGGCTTTACCTGCTAACTGCCCGTAAAAACTTTGTAGATGGCTTTTACTGGGTTTTTAGTATGATCACAATTCGAATCATCCGCAGCTGGAACCAAACTGGCCAAAAGTACGCTGGTGGCCCGGACATTGCTTCATTTCTATTGCGACCTGAAAATGCCAATTTTCTTTGGTTCCTTGTTGTAGTTTACTATGGTACCCTGTTTGGCCGGGTGTGGAAGGGCTCGTTTTCCAAGTTGAACCCAATGTTTGGCATAGCAATTAGTTTTATCACCATTGCATCTTCGTTTGCATTCAAGACCCACATGGCCTATGAATCAGGTGAGATTGTACCAAATATCCTGCAAAAAATTGTTGGCATTGGCAGGCTCGATAATGACCCAACGAGACTGATTGGCTTTGCCCGATTCTCTTTTTTCACCATTGGATTTGGCGCCATCTACGAGCTTTCAAACTTGCTGATTGGCGTTGACGCGTTTGCTGGCGAGGATAGAATCAAGCCTATTACCAACATTTCCGTCTTTCTTGAGGCGTTTTTTGTGTTGCAGTCCAAGACGGCCAATATTCCTCTTTTCATCGTTTTCAATTTGCTTAGATCATACATGGTTAAAGCCGTCAACCAGGCTTTCATTACCAGATATACCAAGGAGATTGAGAGCTCAAAGAGCGTGACCCCAGTTAGCATTAAGGTTACCGCTGTCTACAGTATCTCGATTCTGATTTTCCAGCATATGGCGTTCTTTGCAATGGGTAACTCAAACTCACTTGCAAGTATCGACCTGTCCAACGCATACAACGGTGTATCATCTTATAATATTCCTGTTGTGGGTGCATTGACGTTTATTTCCAACTGGGCTGGCCCGCTCTACTGGGGATTTACTGGGTTGGCCATTCTTCTTGAAGACGGCTACACAAAGTTTGTAATTGAAAAGCTAACGGCATTCCAGAGATTTATGATCCTGAAAAACGCCAGACTTGACGAGATACAGGGCTCGACGCGGCTTTATCTCCGAGAGGTGCGATCCAGCTGCCAGGAATTTATTGTTCAAAGAACCATCATCACGCAATTGTTTTTTTCAGGCGCACTGGCAGGCATCATGGGTGCGTGTATTGTGCTGAAGGATCACCTGTTTATCTGGACGGTCTTCTCGCCAAAGCTTCTGTACGCGGCAGCGTGGGTTGGATTCCAGCATTTCGGGGTCGACGTATTGATCGGTACCGTTATTTCTTTTCTCAGCTACTAGTTTTCCTATATAGACACTTTTTTTTTTCAAAATTAATTTGATTGCCAGACGTTTGACATGAAAGCTCAGCCCTGCTGGCACCCTGCGCCCCGACCTGACGTCAATCCAAGTCATCTCCGCCCACGTGACAGAGGCAACTTGAAAAGTCGCAAACTGCCCTGCTTCTCTTCCTTTGATTATCGCAGAAAAATAATAAAACCAGTGGTCTTTCCACTTATCTCCTGTTTATAAATACCATTGTTTTCATCCACAATACTATTCTGCGATCTCTTCAATTTGTGCGTTCAATTGCCAGTGTATTTTTTCTGGTTGACATTTTAGCATAAAAATTGCCACCTTCTCTGTGTACCACTAGTGATATCAACTGAACGCAAACCTTATACCAGCAATCGTCCTTTTAATTAAAACCAAAAAAAAAAAAAAAAAAAAAAAAACCTTCCCTTTATCTTTTCCTTGCTCTATCCGTTCTCGTTCTCATCTAAAGAATGGTAACTACAATCAAACCCCCCGCTTCTTCTTCGTCCTCTAGTCACACTCCTGGTTCCGCCAGCAATCGCTTAAGAAACCGTGTCGGAATGGTCCAGCTGATCTTCGCCAAATCAAAGGTATATGTTCACCCCAGCTCCTCAGCAAAGGATAATATTCCGGGGTTTCTGGCCCTTGTGAGACCCCAGGGTGCCGAGGACCAAGATATCCTCATGGCATGGATTCCAGAGCCCGTCATTAACGCTGAAGACTACAGCTCGTATGTCAAGGTCGACTTGGACCCTGAAAGCGGTTCAACTGCAACTATGAATGAAGTTTATGTTTCGCCCCCAAGCACCTCCCTCTCGTCATATGCATTTTCAGTTCCTTTGCGCAACATTTACTCGATTCAAGTGCGGCCTCCGTCGCTTGGCTGGTGGTGGGGCTCTGTTATCGTGCACACAAAGACTGAAGAAACCCTCCCAGCGCTTTTTTTCCACGACTCTGAATCAGAAAGCACCATTCAAATCCAAAAGCAGCACAATAAGGAATTTGATCCTTTCAACCACGACGGAGTATTGGGTAATATTTTGGGAGATTTATTTTGGGGTGGAGCCCAATTTCTAAAAGTTCTGGAGGGTTATGCCACATTGGAGCGATCCACGCTTGAGACTACCATTATTTTGGTTAACCCAGAGCCCGAAGACCGGCGGTCGTTCTCGCCCAAGAATGCATCAGTTGTATTAGCAAAGGAAGATAAATTGTCTAAAGCATTTAATGATGCCAAGTGGTCAATTCTGGAGAAGCTTGCATCAATTACTCGAATCTCTCGCCGGGCTGCGCAGAATGTGCTCGACCACTCTCCACCTACTGTTCGTAACATGCTAAACCAGCCAGAAGTCCAAAAGATTGGAGATGACTTTGACTCGGCTAGAGTCTATCTGGCAAAATGGGCAATGGGCATTGCCGAGGAGGCCGAGCGGTCACGGAAACGCATTGTGTGGAATGAAGGTTATCACGATTTGTTGGGTTCATCCTCTGGTGGATTTGAAGTTTTGTCAATTGATTTTGATGTTGAGCGAAGGAATGAAGTTGGTGCCGCAGAGTGGAAAGCATTTTTTGACCACACTGGCCGACTTTCAATAACTGAGGACGAGGTGAAGGAGCGAATTTTCCATGGTGGCGTGGCACCATCAATTCGGAACGAGGTGTGGCTTTTCCTTTTAGGGGTATTCCCGTGGGATACCGACACGGAAGAAAGGCGGTCGATCTTGTCAGAGAAACGGAATGAGTACTACCGACTCAAACGTCGATGGTGGGAAGACACAAGTAGGCAGCAAACAGATGAGTTTTGGAAGGATCAAAAGTCGCGGATTGAAAAGGATGTACATCGCACTGACCGCAACATATCTCTGTTTGAAGAGTCTGATACACCCCATCCCGACCCTGAGTCGCGGTTTGCTGAGGTTGGCACGAATCTGCATCTGGAGCAGATGAAAGACATGCTAATCACGTATAACGAGTACAACGTGAACTTGGGCTATGTTCAAGGCATGTCTGATCTTTTGTCACCACTCTATGTAGTGTTCCAAGACGATGCAATAGCGTTTTGTGCATTCTGCAACTTTATGGAGCGGATGGAACGCAACTTTCTTCGGGACCAAAGCGGCATGCGGCAACAGCTACTGACGCTTGACCAGCTGGTGCAGCTAATGTTGCCTGATCTTTACAAACACCTGGAAAAGGCTGATTCAACGAATTTTTTCTTTTTCTTCCGGATGTTGCTAGTGTGGTTCAAGCGCGAGTTTGAGTGGGATCAGATTCTGCGATTATGGGAGGTTCTATGGACGGACTATCTTTCATCGCAGTTTGTGCTTTTCCTAGCGCTGGCGCTGCTTGACAAGCACAAGGAAGTTATTATGACGCATTTGCAGCAATTTGACGAGGTTCTCAAGTATATGAATGACCTCTCAATGACCATTGACCTAGAGGACCTGCTAGTCAGGGCAGAGGTCATGTTTAAGCGATTCAAGCGCACAGTTGACATGATCGATCGGAAGCAGGCGCTCCAGGACCCGGCACCATCTGTTACTGATGATTCAGCCTCCACGGCTGACAACAGCAAAGATAGCGACAACAATACGGGTTTACCAAGAATCTCAGAGGAGCTGCGGTTGCTGCTTTCGCGCAAGGTGATTCTCGTCAAAGAGACAGAGCGTCCACCTAACGCCAACGGTGGTTAAACTCCCTCAGATTTGACGGACAACACGTAGAGTAGTAGTACCAGGATATTTTTTTTTTGTGAGCCTGATGTTATGATTTTTTTTTTTACCTATAGTTGAGATTGAGAAACAAAAAGTATTAATTATAGTTTAATGTGTATTACAAGTTGACTTTATGAAGTTTTTAAAAGGCGTGGGATTGGAATCCGATAGGACACAAAATCATGGAAAGTTATTTACACGCCAAAAGCGCCATAACCGGCTTATTTAAACTGACTATTCTGAAGTAAAAATGTTCTTTCCTGATATGTTTTGTAATGTCCTTTTTTTGGTTCATGAAAAAAGAATCCAGGTCAGCATCCTATTTCCAAATAATTAGGCACATGAGGGGGGTTTTTTTTAAAAAAATATAATATTCCTATCTGCGTCAGAATTTGGCTACGGGCGGACGAGCTAGGATTCTTGAATGTCCCACAAATCCAAACATGAAGAGCCCAGCAAAAAAAAAAAAAGTTCAAAAAGACTTACGCTACTGATTGGCCAGCTAAGATAAATGACAAGAAAACCGGAGTCAGTGGAATGATATAATTCAAAAAGTTCAGCACACTGCGCCAGTCAAGGCAACCCAGCGTGATACTGGAATCCTCCCGGTAAACATACAAATGAAACGTATCTGTGACCGATTTGCCATCTTTTGTAATTGAATTGTGAAGCCGAGGAATCCCGCGTGGAGACTCCCTAACTGCAGCAAGTACAATGTAATGCCTTCGTGCGACAGTCAAGTTCTTAGATTCATTACCACAACTTCTTTGGTGTTGGATTGCTTGAAAAATCCAACGTCGAAAAAAGTAGTACCTTTAGCTAGAACCTTTCGACGTTTTTAACGTGCTTTCCACGCCAAAAAAAAATAATCTGTAAAGTTATATGGCATCCCAGGTTCAACCATAGTACATTGCTTTTCCGGCACCCAGGACTGCGAAACAAATCATCGCCGCCTGCAAAAGCGCCAGCCATTTTGGCAAAGGCCTCGACTATGGCCTGAATCCAGTCAACAACACTCCTCAAACTCTTTTTTCCCCCTTCTTTTTCCCCTATGCACGCACAGGTCATGGAATTATGTAGTTAAAAATAAAAATTTGCCTGAAAAACAACAGCAAAGCGACTATGAGGATTATATTCGAGCCCATGGAATCGGGACAATTCCATACCATCATGCTGGTTTTTGGGGGATTCTGGACGGTCAGAAGCTTGATCTATAACAATTGAACGGAAGGGGGAGTAACTAGGAGTACCCACCATTTCCATGATCTTATCGAGGTACCACTCCTAAATGCAGTCAAGTTGGTGAACTACATTTCATTTGGATATGAAATTGTCAATAATACTGTGTCTTTTGTTTTTTTATTAATTTAATGTCATCCAAAAAAAAATGAATAAGAAATAAAAGACCCGAATGTTAACATCGTTTAGGATAAGGTTCTTGGGCCTACACACCTCATGTTCTACCTGATAACTCTACCATTTTATATGTAATTATTCTTGTGTCTGGAATATCAACTCTTAGACCTTGAGCCAGGCTAGTTGCGCCCACTACAGATATTAAGACATATACAAAACCATTACAGCTTAAACACAAGAAAAACAATTTGCAAAAAAATAAATCAAATAAAAAAAAATATGTCATTAAATACCATAAAACATACATAAACCATAGAGGTGGAAAAGTACAAGTTAAAAACAAAACAAAACATTAATTGAAAATTCAAAAGCCAATAAAACCAGAAAAGAAATTGGTTTGGGGACGGGTTGAGCTGCCGACTAGCAGCAAATACCCGGGCATGTTGATAGCATGTGAGAAGTATGTAATCTGCGTTACTATCTTGCAGATAATGAAAGAGGCAGACGCAAAAAAGGGACAACGGGAAGAATGAAGGGGGAAAATAAAATAAATAATGAATAATGAAAAAAAAGGCGAAAGAAGGTTTCTTTTAGAACCAACCCTCCTCGTGGACGCGCTCGAGGGCCATCCCGTCGGGCAAAACTTGTGGCTGCACAAGGGGCATGGGTGGCGGCGGCGTCGACATGCGATCAATCGAGCTCATGACTGAGTCGACCGACAGAGTCGAGTTGATGCTGAGTCGGCTGCGCGCGCGCAACGATGCTGAAGAAAGGCACATTCCAGGTGGAAGACTGTAACGGTTTGTGTTACCACTGCCAGGGCCGATATGACGCTCAAGCGAAGCAAGCGAATCGACTGACTGGCGCTTGAAGAGACTTCTGTGTGCCATTGGCACAACACCACCAGGACCCGCGCCTGGCGTCAATCCATTGCTGGTAGCATCATCTAGCATTCTGGGACTCTCTGTTCCTTGGAAGCTGAGGCGCGAACCGGCGGGAACCCCATTGAGCTGCGCAAAAAATGAACGATGATACTTGTTCCCACTGATAGGCGAATACTCATCAACAGACGTGGTGGAGATTGAACCTGTGTCATTAATGCTGACATCACCCATGTTTGGTGAACCCATAAACGAAGATGATGTTGAACTCAAGGCAGCGGTTGTAGCAGCAGTGGTAGAGACCAATCCTGAGATTGATGTTGACCCCAGCGTGGTGGGCGGCGGGGTACTGATCCGGCGGCCCTCATTCCCTATAGCGACCCGGTCGTGGCGGTGGAAAGCAGGAATGTGAAAGGAAGACACTCCAGTTGATGTGGATGCCATAGTACTTGTTGTTGCCACCGGCTCTACCTCAGAAGAAAAGAGCGAAGCGCCCGCATGAGCAGTGTGGGTAAAGTTTAAGGGGCTGGAAATCTTTGACTTGTCAAGAGCAGCAGCTCTTGAGGAGTGCGAGAAGGATGGCTCATTGTTGTATTCAACGCCTGCACCGGTATGAGGCCCGTAGAGGCCGTTAACGCCCATGCTGCTATGGGAAGACCGGCCACTGCTCTTAAGTAACCCAAACAGCTTGCTCTTGGCAGAGGGGTTGTGTGACTTGTAGGAAGCAGACGCACCGCCCTGCTTACTTGGGTTTGATGATGAATGGCTGCTTATGGATGACATGGTAGGGGCAACACTATGCGCTAGCATCATTGATGAACGCTTGTTGGTCGCATTGGTGCTGCTAGTCATGATACTAGCCGTATCATCTGTCATGAACGTTGACTGAGACGTCTTGCTGCGAAGATTCATAAGCGATGTGCGGCGTCCGATAAATGACGAGTTTGTGGATGCCACTGGGTTTGTCTCCAGACGTGACGACTCCTTGTTTGAGAAGCTGTGCTTAATTTTATCCAAAACTGAGTCACTTTCACTGTTGCTTGCAAGCCCGCTGATGAAATTAAAACTGCGCCGAGAGCTCTTGCGCTTGCTTGATCCTGATGATGGAAATGAAAGCATTGGGTCGGATGCACTCGTCTTGCTGGAACCACTATATTTGCCAGATGTGTAGTAAGGGTCTGTACTCGTTACAGACTTTTTCTTCTTTTTGCTGCTAGAGGAGCTTGTCTTTTTCTTAAACAAGTCAGTCTTGAGAATTTTGAATTTTTCGTGGTGCTCATCGTCGGCATCATTCTCATCATCATCATCGTCATCATCGTCGTCGAGCCAGACGTTGTGCATGACTGGTGGTAAGATGGTTTTGTGCTGTGAAGATTGAGTTGAGGTTTGTGTGGATGTCAATGTTGTAGAGTTGACAGATGATAACAATGGGTTTAACTGCTGGTGCTGAAAACCTTTGGGCAGGCTCATGAGGTTCACCGTTAAGCTGTCGTTTTCTTCGTCGTTATCATTATAATAATTTGAGGAATTATCGTAAATGCGGTCGGAGGTACGCGGGATCGGTTGGGATGCTAGTGGTTGGTTGTCTGTGGCAACTGGCCTCCGGTAGACTCGATTACTCCCAGAGCTGATGCTACGCATGGAGCCACAGTAGTCGCCAGTCCTAGAGGGCGCGGCCGTGGCAGTGGTGCTCACGCTGCGACTGGGCACATTCAAGTGGCGTGACAAGCGTGTGCTGGATATAGAGTGCTTGGGTACTTTGTTAGCGCTCGATACCGAATGCTGGATATACGACTTTGTGGAAGCAGAAGATGTGACTGTTTCCTTAGTGGCTCTCTGTTCTTCAGCTGGGGACAGGCTCTGGTTAGTGGATGCTAAGGGCATGTCAAAATGAAGCATTGAGGGGAACTCGGAGGTCAAGTTAAATCCTGACGAAGAGGCAGAATGAGCAGATGATAAGGAAGTGGTTGAGGCAGTGAGATTAGCTAGTTCAGATTTGTTATTATAGTCAGGGCTAGCGATAGTAGTCTCAGAAGGACACCTTGTTGCTGCCGAGTCGTATGAGACTGAGCGAAGGGATGAAGTTGAAGCTTGAACAGGGGTAGTTTTAGAGGGAACCTCGAGCTCAGCGACGGGCTCAACGACAGACTCAGCGACGGGCTCAGCAACGGGCTCAACAACAGGTTCAATAACAGGTTCAGCGACGGGTTCAATGACAGGTTCAGCGACAGGTTCAGCGATGGGCTCAGCAACGGGCTCAGCTACAGGCTCAACAATGGGGTCAGCAACGGGCTCAATAACAGGCTCAATAACAGGCTCAATAACAGGCTCAGCGACAGGCTCAGCGACAGGCTCAGCGACAGGCTCAGCGACAGGCTCAGCGACAGGCTCAGCGACAGGCTCAGCGACAGGCTCAGCGACAGGCTCAGCGACAGGCTCAGCGACAGGCTCAGCGGCGGGCTCAGCGTCGGGCTGAGATATTTCAGATTGTGTGTGAGTTGAGGCTGCAGGCTTTTTCTCGTGTATAATGCTGGTCTCCTGCTCAAGCTGCTCTAAACTTTTTTCTAAAGTCTCATATGATGTCTTCTTCTCAGGAATAGTGATGTTGGGGGTCTCATTTTCGGTTATTTCCAGCTTAGGAACCTCCTGCTTGGGACTTTCTTTTGTGTCCACCTCCTGTTCTGTTGTTGACTTTTGCTGCTGCTGTTCTTGTTGTTTTCGTAGTTGTTGCTTTTGTTGATCTTGCTTATCAGTTTGTTCATCTGGCTTTTTTGGCTTCTCCTGATGTTGAGGCTTTGACTCTTGCGCTAGCCGCAGATGCGCAAGCTTGCGAGTTGGGCTGGGTTTCACTGGCGGTGGGCGGGAGGTCGTGCTTGCAGCGTCACAATTTATTTTCGCGAGATGATCCTGATATTTTGCCAAAAGCGAGGATGCCAGGGGTTTGACAACTTTCTTGTGCGTAGCAGCAGGTGAAGGTAGGGGCTCCATGTCGTACTAGTGTATGCTCAAGTAGTTATTGTTGAAACAAAATTCCTAGGGATGGTTGAACTGAGATTCGATTTGAGCAGAGCCAAAGTATCTGTGTTTATGAAGTAGGCGCTGGTCGAGGTAATGAATGTATCATGAAATAATGGCTTCAACAGTCGATAAAGGAAAAGAAGGAAAGATGACAAGGGAAGTAGAAACAAAAAAAAGATAAAAAGTTCTTTTACAAATAAAAAATTTTCTTATTTTTTTTTTTTCTTTCAAAACTTGAAGATATTTCTTGTTGTTTATTATTGTTAATTCTTGTCTGGTTTTAACGAAGAATACATGTGTAATAGAAGTAAATAAAAAAGAAAAAAAGTGGGTTCTCACGAAATGAAGTGGAACTTTGTTATTCCGTCTGGGAATTACAAAAGGGTATCTGGTACTACGATGCAAGTACCAGTACTTTCAAAACACGGCGTGTCAATGTTACTTTGAGTCTTTGGATTCATTTTATTATTCATTCAAATATCTTCACAAATGTATTATTGTCTACGACGTTTTACAACCGTAGATACTTTGAGTCTGTTGACAAGATCCAAGCACGACCAGCAATCAAGATAACAACTGTACTTTAACCTTGTCTTTTTATCGATAGACCAACCCCCTTTACAAGAACCTTCTTTATCTAACAACTTGCGTAAAGCCCGGGCCTTAGTTTCTCAAGACTATGTCTAACTTTGTTCTTGTAAATAACAACAGCTCGGACAGGGAACGCACACAAGAAAAGTAATTATGGGTCATGTTGCGGGCCACTACGAGCAGGTTCCTATGCGGCTTTCACAAAAGCATCTTAACTTCATGGCTATGACAGGTTTTAAATACGAAAAGTAAAAATTAATAACGCTCAAGAATATGGAAAAGTCTATATTAATTTGGTATTTGTATATATTTATTTTCCAGATATTGTTTAAAGTGTCTGAACAAGCTTAAATTTTGGTTCATTTTCTCAAAAAACGACTTGGAAATATTGTGTTTGCAGATCACGTATCAATTAGAACAAGTCTATGATCAAATTTCACAAAATTTAGACACTGGAGTAGGAATGATGATTCTATGTTTTCTGTAAATTAATTGACAACACACCCGGGGTGATCTCCAACAGCTTATTCAACAATCTAGACACCTCCTACGTTTATATAAAACAAACTTTTTTTTTTCATGTACTCCTGAATCACGGCCAGCATATGCCCTCCTCACAGTTATGCCTGTTGTCGTATGTAATCATTATTTCTGTCGCGTTTAAGCTCCCCCCTCAGTACGCAAATTTTCTGTGTGGTGTACCTGTATACTGTGCATTCGAACCAGAGCCGTTCTGCAGTCGCTAGCCACCGTCGATAGGAAACACCCCCTTTTGCCCCAGATCTGACGCGCACTCTCTTAAACCATCTAGGTAATTCTTGAGAATTTTGCATGGAACATGTCGCCAAAAAAATAACAATAAAATAAGAATAACTTAAAACTAAGAAAAAAAAAGGGGAAGCAATAATGTTGACCAACGTAAACGTTTAAATCTTATTGTCCATTTTCAAAGCGTTATTATTATAATCATAATACCCCAAATATAATCAGTTGCAGTGTAACCGTTTTGACGGTTGTCTCTGTGCGCGTTGTTCAGATATTTTCTACATGACAAAACGATGAGTGATGTACTACCAGGTTGCCAATAGGCATTGGCAGTAAATTTTTGCTGATGAGAAGGCTGGGGCCAGTCAGGCTACGCCATAGTACAGGTTAGATCTTGTTCATGTGCTGGACACTCTTCACCAAAAGAAAAAGTATCGCACAATTGTGCGCTTGGTGAGTTACACATTCGTATTTTATATTTGGATGCTTCACCCTTAGTTATACCTTAATGAAAAAAAAAAAAAAAAAAAAAAAAAAAAAAAAAAAAATTCTGCCCTGCGCAGATGATCTAGCAGCAGTCAGATGACAATTCTCAGTCCTTGGCGCTGATTCTACAAAGTGCGCAACAATTTAGTAGCTGGTCATTGTGAAAAGTTCTTCAAATAACTGTTTCCCAGTGTGGACTTTAGAACCCTATCTGCATATTATTCCGTTTGATGGTTTTGCCTTAACTAAAAAATCAATAATAACCTCGACTAGATGTAGGAGAGCCTCATAGATAATAATTGTCATGTGAAGCTGCAACATCTAATTTTTTAGGAGCTGGAGCCAGTTCTAGAATCAATAGGCGTTGCCTTAATGTTGCCCCCTGATTATTGTCGACTGAACCCATGCTCAAAGATTTTATGATTTTATATACTATTCAATGATCATACTTGGCTTCTTAACTAACAACTAAATGACTGTCTTGTTTAGTTCTGGTGTAAATTTTTAATAGCAGGTCATTATTAGTACATTCCGCAGTCAAATCCCCGTTTATTTCTTCACGCCGTCTCGACGACTACCAACCTGACTTCAATGCAAATGTTTCACTAGCTACTTATCCATGTGAAACAACCTAAATATAGCTATTAATATCAGTACTTGTTGTGAAACAAAAAATAGTTTTAATGAATTAATGTCATTTAGGGGTAATTAAAACAAACAGTCAACATCCAATTCGCTTTGTTACCAAAATAGTATTGTTCGGCATTCAGGTATTGTTGGATTTGAGACATGGCTCGATGTCGTCTCATTGTGTGCACGTAAATGGCAATTGATAATTTCATGGCTTGAAATAGATTAGACCTATTGTCGCTATGGTCATTTTTATACCCTAACTGGATCTTCAAGTTTTCAAAGTTCTTGTTTTGTAGAGGCCTGCTGTCATGAGTAGTTGAGTGTTTTCAGGGAGGAAGTTGAAGATCTGGACATGGTTTCCGCCGATTTCCGCAGCCTATCGCGCTAGAGACGGTCGATTGCATATCAGCTTGTTTTTTTTGCCGCGCTCAATCGCAGCTAGTGTAATGACTGAACGAGAGTGAGGTCATGTCGAGAAAAAGGATTGTGAAGGCCTTTAAAATTGTTGATCAATTCGTGTCTTCATAATAAATGAGCATTATGACTGTTAGTCCATTGACATAACTGTTAGCTCATCCCTGTCTTTTATTTTTTTCTTTTTTTTTCTTTTTCTTTTTCCCAAGAGTAGCATGACTGGAAATTTCTTGATAATAAGAATTCTCGTACGACGTAATCACGAAATGTTTATAAACACGACAATATTTGTGTGATTGCTAACTACATTATTTTCTAACCATTTTTTTTTTGGTAATGAGTTGAATCTATTGCTGCTAAGTTCTATCCAACTCTCTAAACACTTCCTTACAAGCAAGAAGGTCTACATACCATGCGGTTTCGTTATCCCCTGTAAACTAGGTCGAGATAGCCATCAAAATTCCATTGACACACCATTCCCGCTCTTAACTGTGACAGGCTACAGTTTCACCATTGACGAAGAAAGAATAAGAAGAAAACCATTGGACAAATGGAAGCATTGAAAAATGTAACTGATTGCTATTTCCAAAAACATCGAGGAGCATTCTGCAATGGTACATGGAGAGGCTCGCCGCATGTGTGCAGCCGTGCATTTCGCTCCATAACAATACGGTACAGTATTGAGTGACGCTTATGCTGAATCTTGGGAATTTTTGGTTGTCTAGAATCTGAAAGCGTGCTTGACGCCGCAAATGCAGATATCTCATAATAATAACCGTGAGGTTGAATGCCCAACTTATTATAAACTGGAGTCAGCGGGTCAAGCAATGCGAGCAGTCGCTGCGAGTCTTTTGATCTTTCTACCGTTATTACAACGATCCATCTAGATATCAAGCTATTGAATGATCGAAGCACGATATTATGTTGGAATGGCAACCAGAATAAGTCTACTGATTTTTTCGTTGGCCAGATTATTTGGGAATCAAATTTTATATTGAGTTTGAAACACCGAGAGGCAAACTTGCACAATCTCGAACATCCCTTTAGCGATTCGAGAGCTTTCGGTTACCTAATTCTTCATGCTACGGGTTCTACTTTCCCTTATCCCATGGAGATAACCAAGGATACTCCTGATCAGCACGCAGTTATATGAAACACAATATCCTCAATTATTTCTCACAATAGCTGACGTACCTATTTGGATTTCATCTATATAAAGATAAACTCTTTATATAAATATTATTACGACTGTATGATATCTTCTTGATCAATCTGAGCCCTGCCGTGTTAAAATGAAACAGTCAAGCTTCTAAATAATAATTTCCGTAACAAAAAATAGATATTGTTCTATCAAAGGTTCCCAAAACATTTTGAACTGAGCCCTTGATATGGCCCCTTCATGCTGAGTTTCAAGTGAGAATTTTCAGGCCGCCAAAAACTGCACGTCACGGCTTGTTATCATTCCCATCAAAAAAAGCTTCAATAGATAACAATATGACTAACCAGACATGTGCTTAAGGATATGAGAAGATAGATAGATAATCAGTTTATTGTCCTTACATCAAATAAAGGATATGAGAAACAATAAATGTTAAATAGTAATGGATATAGTAATTTACGGAAAGTGTCCATGTAGTTTGTATTTCAATATATCTGAATAAGACATTTCAGTTCTGCACAAACTATTCTGGTATTGAATCCCAGCTTAAGTAAAAGTTTATTATTGAGAAATTTGTTGTGAGTATCGCCAACTGAAACTAGTTGAACTTATTCTATTGAAACGTACTTTGCATCCTAAAGAATGCTGCTGCTTAAAAAAAGTTTTCCAAGCTTCACCTATAGGATTTTTTTTATACTTTCAAAAAGCCTGGGCCTATAACTTGATTTTAGTGCTCTCGTGATGGCAAAGTGAGCATTGAAGCAATGACTAAGTTTTATGACTTACTGCCGCACATATTCAGAGGATGGTTGGCTTAACAGCATAGCTTGTTGAGAATTTACCTACTTGCCCTCACATTTAGATGTCGAGCTGCAGTGAATATTTCAAAAATTCCCATTGACATATTGACTCAGTCCGTGAAGAATTTGGTGCCATCAAATATCGAAATCTCAAATAGCTATTAGAATAGCTGCTTGATGAATCTCGCGGTGGAAAGGTTTCCCGAATTAAACATCCTTGTTCTCTATACATTTATGTAATTTTCTTTTATTGCCAAGAGGTCTAGGTGTAACAATCAAGCTTCTACATGTACTACAATATTTCTTTTCTAGTGGTTTGTTTGAGTAGAGTGACGTGTTGAAGTTTTTCCGAATGTTAATCCCGGGTCTCAATATACCACATTATACATTTTCAATTTTTCTCTGCAAATGAAACCACTCATGGAAAAACCAGCGTCGTAATCAACTTGGCGTCCAAAATTATGAAAGTATTACTGCCAATTCAATGCAACAAACCACCATCTATGCAGGAGAAGTTGCCAAAAATCGGCAAAATGTAAAGACACAGTGGCCAGAGGGCCTGTTGGAGACACCACTGGCTAAAAAAGACAAGGCTTGAAAATGATAATTGACAAACTTTAATGGGCCCAAATCCGTTTAACTATGGTTAATTTGGACAGCTGGAAAAAAAATGCTCAAACATTTTTGTTAGTTGATGCAAAATGGGTAAAGCCGATGCCGTTGAAAAATTTAATCAATAGTGTAATTAATTGTTGGGAAATTTGTGACACAAACCGCGCGCGCATTCCAATTGTTCCGGTCTTTCCTTTTAGATTTTCCAGTTCCAGATAGCTGTGCAAGAGCGCGATTTCAGAGTAGCCCCATCAACTTTGTGCGCACTGAAGATATCATATCCTTTCTAACCGGAAGCCGTGTGGATTTCACACACTATACAAAGATACCAAACTCGATAGTAATTGTGTCCTAGATTGCAACGCCAATGGTCTGGTAAAGTCGTCTAATCTCAAGCCATTTCCAATGGAACCGGCTAAACTAAACTCAACTGATCAAAAAGTTACAACTGCTATTGCTGACAATATATCATACAAAACCTCTGACCAAGCAGGGGAGCTCAAGAATTGGGGATAATAAAACAAGCAGGACAAGAGAGGCGTACATCGATAGCTCGGATCCTTGACCCCAACTCCAATGAGTTGTTAATAAGTGTTGTTACAAACCCCATCGCAATTCAAGGGTTACCTAGTTCTTTATACAATATTATCGCTTAGATGAAGCCATGGCCGAGGTATCAGCAATAAATTGATTAAATTTCTTCACTAGCCTAGTGACAAATGCTTGTTATGGCTTTATTGATTGACAATAAATTTATACAGGTAGTGGCATGTAGTAGATGAGCCTAATAATAATAATAATAATAATAATAATAATAATAATAATAATAATAATAATAATAATAATAATAATAATAATAAT